>QEPC01004965.1:4340304-4355578 GCA_003113815.1 Sphenodon punctatus | reverse complement strand
GTGAGTCTGGAGATCTTTAGGTGTGTTCACAATGATGGAAATGGGATGCTTTTTAAATCCTGAGATGTAACTGTGAGTCTGGAGATCTTTAGGTGTGTTCTCAATGCTGGAAATGGGATGCTTTTGAGATCCTGAGATGTAACTGTGAGTCTGGTGATTCATGGGCCTTGAAATTCCCCCCCAACACACACACACACAACAGAGGGCAAGAATACTGCTTCAGAAGGGACTTCTGAAGCAGGGATTGGGGTCTCTTCAACATACATGCAGCAAGTCCCTTCTTTCTGAAGCAACGTTCTTAACCTCTGCTGCGTGTCTTTGCTAAAACTGCTTGTAAGTGACGTTGAAGGTTGTCTGCCTGCTTTTAAACCTGGCAGAGGAGGTGATTATAACCTGCCTAACCTAACTGAAATTGCTTGATTAAGTAATGTCCATCCAACATTAACCCTTGGAACTCCTTGCTGCTGGGTTATGCCGCCCACCGTTGCCCTGGCTCAACCCACCATTGCCCTGGCTCTGCCCACCGTTGCCCTGGCTCCGCCCACCGTTGCCCACCGGCCTTAGTGCCCCTCCAACCTCAAGACGCACCAACCGACCCTGGCTGCTGGCCTAGAATTGTTAAGATATATTTTGACTGTCCAATTTGATTAGGGTACTGTCCTCCATGTGTTTCACTAATGCAAGATAGATTGGGTGTTTTTACACATGCACACACCTTTCTCCTGCATGTTTGCTGCTGCAACCCCAACTATCTGTGTGTCTAAATCACTCACCCAGATCTTAAATACCCAGATCTTTGAACTTCCAGATATTCTCATGGATTTAAGAAGTCTTTGATCTCTGTGGTTTTACGAATCTGGATCCTGTAACATCTGGGTGTCTCCCAGAATTTGTGTGTGCAAAAAGTTCTCTTGGTAAACTGCTTTGCTGGGGAGCTGTGGTTACTTGGTTACCATGGCAACCCCTCACATCTACAGCTGCAGCTACTTTAGGTTGCCTCAGGGCAGTGTGTGTATGAAGAATACATCCAGGTACTTACTTGTGGACTTGTAAACCCATAAGATTGAAAGACCAGCACTTTAAGGTGTGTGTAAAAATGCCCATTAACATGAATGAGCATCAGTCAGGGGATTAGCTATCATGGAGCAAGGGGTTTCAGTTGAGCCCAGGCCCCAGACCCTTTGCAAGGGGCCAGAGCACAGCTAGGAAATTTTCATACTGGGCAGGGGAGGGAGCGGAGCCAGCATACCACCCCCACCCACTCTGAAAATTTCCCAGTGGTACTTTGGACACTTGCAAAGGACTCTGCCAAGAAAGAGTCTTTTAGAGTGGGTGGGAGGTGAAGTGCTGCCATCACCTCCATCCACCTTTGTGGCAAGATTGCTGCTGCTCTGGAGGGCCTACTGGGAGCTTTCATGGGGAAGCCCTGCCTGCCTCCCTTCCCTGGAGGTCCTCCCTCCCCCCAATTCTGAGAGGGGCCCTTTGCCCATAGCAGGGCCCATGATTGGGACATGAGCCCAAGCCCACCACAGTCTTGCTACGCCACTGGCATCATCAGTGCCTTAGTTTGTGACTCATTGGTCGCAATCCTCAAACTGGTTACTGGTGGTTTGATGACTGCAATCATTGCGTGCTGCTGAATTCTACAAGTAGCTGAAAAAGCAGTAGAAGAGCAATCCTGACTCCACTGAAATCTGTGACTTCAAAGACTGGAGTCACATTGCACCCTAAAAAAGCCCAAAGATAATGTATCACAACATGCATTTTGAGAAATGTCTTTTTATTTATGATTATATTTCATAATATACCATACCGCATATTTAAAAATATAGTGAAACCTTAATAATAAATATCCTTAAATATTTGGTGATAAATGTAGCTTTACTGAGTCAGAAGTTTAATAGGACCTGCGCTCAGTCTTTAATTTGAGACTGATGTGGGGGTTTTTTAGTGCTCTGCATTTAAGACTTTTGGCTGCAAACAATTTGTTTTAGGTGTCAGCTATATTGTTTAATAACTACTGTAAGCACCAAGAAAAGGAAATTACTAGGGTTATATTTCTAGGATTGTGCCTCATCATAGGCACTCTGCAAGAACACAACAAAAGTCCCTATCTCGAACAATGTATAAGCGTATGGCAGGAGATAGTAGATGCAGCAGAGAGGGGAAATACAAGGAACCAATTAAACAATACCAGTCTGCCTGAAAGGCAGTTATCTCTGTCCACCAGGGTCCTGTCCTGCAAACACTTATACCTAGTACTAGTTCTGATGCCCACAAAGTCCTATGGAAGCCAGAAGGTCTACATGGGCATGCTTGCAGTACTTCTGTTTGGGGCATACTTACATGTGTTTGCCTCACCCTGTGCAACCCCTTATCAAGTATGTTATAGGCCTCAAAACAAAGAAAACCTTTGAAGAGAAACTTTACAGGCAATGAGGTGCATTGTGTATGTTTACAAGCATTGAGTATGTTTACAAGGACTCTCTCCAATGTGCCGCAGCTGGCACAGGTGAGCATAAAAAGGTTTTGTTGTGCAAGACTGGCTTTGTAGTAATCCCAGAGGAGCTGATGCAAGAGCAAATTTTGGATAATCAGGATAAGGCTAATCAGTCTGACAAGAGAGACAGGTCTTTTTAAAATGAGACACAGCCATGTACGTCCACCCATCCCACATGCATCCAAACACCCATCTGAAGGTGGGGAGGGTGCATGCTCCTGTGACCCATGCACCACCCACCCATAACCACTCACAGAGCGGGGGGGGGGGGAAAAGGAGGAATCAGAACTGCTCCCTGCAGGGGAAGGCTAAATGTGTGTCACCCATCCGTGGCCTATTTGAATCCCTCCCCACTCAAACCACGAGTAGGAGGTCCATAGCCATCGCACGGTGCCAGCACGCACAGGGCCTTTTCTCATGGGCGTCCCCCTCCTGTCGCACACGTGTGCAGGGGGGGGGGGCATCCATGCGATCGCTACGGTGAGTGCAGGGGGTGGGGAAGCGTCTGTAGGAAGTGGAACACCGCAGCCAGTGGGTGGGGGTGCATGCTCCCACATTCCCCCCATCACCCACGCACAGAGCAACAGGTGCCAATGGCGGATGCTCCATGCGTGGAGATGGGTGAGGGTCCATGGGAACACACCCCACGCGCCACGCCGCCCGCACAGCGGCCCGTATGAAAAGAGCCACAAACACACACACCCCTCCCTAGCCGTGTTCATTTAAAAACGGCCACAGAGAGGGCAACCTAGCGCGCAGTAGCAGAATCAAGCCTACCTCAAAGCAAAGGGAGGCAGGAGCTGCCCAGCTGCAGGAAACATTCCATCTCTGGGCTGTAGGATCTTAGTGCCAAATGCAACTACATGACCCTAGAACACAAAAGGGCCGATATTTAGGAAATCATTAGCTAGCGGCCCAGCAGCGTCTGACAGGCGCCCGCAGCAGACCAGCGTCACACGCAGAACTTGCGCAAGCGCACTCAGCGCCACTGGGACCGAAATTCCTTCCCGGAAGTGCTGGTTGCCATCCAGACCAGTTTACCTTGGAAACGGTTGCCAAGGAACGGACTCCGCGTTGCCCGGCAACAGCCGGGAAAGGATTATTCTGCAGGCCCCGAACCTTTGCCGGGCCTGTCCGACCTAGATCCACGCCCTCCCCGAGCCGCCATGGCCATGGCCTCCCTGCTCCCCGCCCGCGAGGAGGTGGCGGCCAGCGGCACCTACACCTACTGCAGCCGCCCCCGATCCCTGCCCACTCGGCGTAAATACCGGGACACCCCTGTCCCCGGCGAGCAGTAAGTACCGGCTCCTTCCCCCTGGACGCAGCCCCTCTCCGCGCTGCCCCATTGCTCGTGCCCCCAAGTCCGCCTTGTTGCTCGCCCCTTCCCTTCCTCTACAGCCTGCCCCCCCCCCAGCTCCATCCCCCTACCCCACATTCTCTTCCCTAATCCCTCCCCTCAGAGCTGAGATTCACACACACCCTGCACTCCTCCCCCTGCGACCTTCCCCGCACAACTTGGCCGCCTATCCTCATCCTCCACAATCCACATTAACACTCTGCACAGCGCTGGCCCTTCCTTTCATCCCTGCCCTACACAGCCTGCCCGGACTTGGGACCCCTGAGTAGGGTGGGCATCCGCAGAAAAGAGGCAAACCTTTGAATGAAATTTACATATGCTAATTTTATGTTAATTTATGTAAATTTATGGAGCAGTGGGCAGAGCCAAGCCAATGGTAGGCAGGGCCAACGATAGGCGGAGCCAACCAAACGGTTAAGCCAGTGGTGTGGCTTAACCCAGCAGCAAGGAGTTCCTAGAGTTAACATTGGAGAAAGATTACATTAGTTAACCTGTGAACTCCTTGCTGCTGCAAGAAGCCCTGCCACTGGGGGATAGAGAGCCCTCTTACTAAGGTCCCATCCAGTATCTTTCTCCCACTAGTCCCAATTTTCCCTAGCAGTGTAAAAAAATAGAGCCCAGGCTCACTGTGAGGAGAAACTGATCTTTTAAGTGTCTCATCAAGCAGGTAATAACTACCAGTGATTTTCTGCTATTTCAACCAACTTTCATTTTCCTATTTGTCTTTTGTTTTTTGTTTCCTTTTTTATGGGGAATAACACCAAAGTCAACCTCAGAAACCTTTGAGCAACATTGTACATAAGAACATTGGGGATAACATGCCCAGGTCATCCTGTAAACCCTTTGAACAAGTTTGCACATAGTATTTGGGGTAGTACACCCACATCACTTTGAACAACAGTGCACATAAGAACATTGGAGGTAACACACCCAAGTTACCCTGAAAAACCTTTAAACAAGTTTGCACATAAAAACATTGGGAATAACACAGGCACGTCAACCTTAGAAACCTTTGAGCAATATTGTACATCTAACGCCAAGTCTGCAACAGCAAGGAGAGAAGGTGCAGAGAGGACCTGAGCTCCCTGGGCTGGTTGGCTAGCTGGCCAAGTTTCTGGAAGGGTGAATGCCTTCCAAAAGGATCAAAGCAAAATAAACTATTCAGGCACTAAACTGTGTTTGCTCCAGTGTGAAGCAGATATCTGGTGGGGAGGGCAAAGATACAGAAATGCTTTTAAAAGCCTCCTGGCTGGTTAGGGAGATGTGATGCACACTGCAGCTGGGCTGGGGACCAGAGCAGCTGGGGGAGTGATTGGGCAATGGGCACTGCTTTAAGGAGAGAAACCTTCCTGGATTTAATGAATTACACAGCTCCCTGTCCCAGACAGCACAAGCTGTCAGAAATACAGATAATGCAGATTTTCACACACACACTCTCTCTCACACACACATAGTCTCTCTCACTCACACACACACTCACACTCACAGATTCTCTCACACAGACTCTCTTCCCGTCACACACACACTTTCTCGCTCTCTCCCTCACATACACTCACAGATTCTCACACACAGACTCTCTCCCCATCACACACACACGCACACACAGATTCTCTCACACATTGATTATCACACACAAACTGTGTCTCATACACACACACACACACTTCTTCAAGTGGCTCTGACCATTCTCACAAAACCCAGTGGTGAGAATGGTTGGAGCTATCTTGAAGAACAGAAGGCTGCAACCTTGTAAACAAGGTTCTTCAGATAGCTCTGAATGCCATAGGCATAGGGGGCGGCATATAAATGGAATAAAATAAACAAATAAATATATGTGAGAATGATCTGAGCTATTCCGAAGAACCTTGTTTACAAGGTAGCGACCTTGTAGCTACCTTCTGATCCATGAGGTCGGGTGCTGAGGCGATCCCAGGACTCAGGAGGAGAGGTAGGTAGTGGACAGGCCCAGGGGTACCCCCTGGCAGGTGGGTGGAGGGGGCGGTGGAAGTTCCTCCCCCTCCACTCACCACCCAGGCAGTTTCTGAGGGGCTGGGTGGGGAATAGGATTTTTAGGCTGCTGCAGCCCCGCAGCTGTGGGCTCAGGCTGCAAAATGGGAGGAGGGCACAAGCCCTGTCATCTGAGCAGAGTTTCCCCCAGAGTGGGCACCCCTGCCCCTTGGAGGGTTTGTCACCTACCTGCCTCGGGGGGCCCCAGGAGGGATTGCAGCTCCTGCTCACGGCAGGGGAAGAGGACACTGCTGCCTGCTGCCCTCAACTTACTCTCCCTGTGCATGGTGCTGTGTACGACCAGCCACTTGCCAAAAAAGCCCACCAGCTAGCCGCAGCTACGTTCTCTGCACTTCCACCCCACGGGGTCTGTCACCGTGGGCGGATGTGAAGAGAGTGCAGTTGCAGGTGCCACCCAGCAGTGAGAGGAGGGATGGAAGGGGAAATTCTGGACAGCTCTATGGTCTGGTTCCCCTCCCATCTCGGACAGCTGAAGCTGTCGGAAAAACCGGGCGGTCCGGGACAAATCCAGACCGCTGGCCACCCTACGTTGCCCCATCCCCATCCTTGGTGCATTTCAGTCTAGCCCAGCTGCCAAACCACCTTCCCCATGTCACCAACTCTGAGCCAATCCCTTAGACTTGAACGTTTTACTTCTTCCCCTTCCCCTTCACCACCTTCCAACATTTCCCAAACTCACTCCCTACCAGACTGTAACCAACCGTGTTTCTGCATGTGCTTGGTGAAGAGTTAGTCTAGCTGAGTACTAGCCAGCCTGCCTACTAGCAGAAAGGATAGTGTTCAGTGTCATGTGGGTAACATTCAGGTTGCTTGTGCATTTAGTTTATCACACCCTTTATTGACACTGTGTCTCTCTCTTAACATATATTAAACTATGAATTTTATTTAAAATCCACTTCACTTGGTTTTCTTTTTCTTTTTTTCCTAATGTGTTGCAGAGAGGAGGAGACTTTTCACTATGCAAACCTCATGTACGAAAGGAGGGTAGTTCGAGGCAATACATATGCCCTTCACGTATTACCATGGGTAGGTCCTGTTTACATAAACCATCCTTTAGAAGGGAGTAGGCAGTAAAGTTATTCTTTATTGCTACTCTTTCATTTTGATTTTGATTTTACATAGTGCACAAAGCTCTGTCCTGGGAGTTCCAGTATCCTGCGACTATTACACCCTTTTAAATCAAAGAAATGTCATGTATTTTCATAGACGTTTATACTGTTCAAAATTATATTTTAACATTGTTTGAAAAAATTGAAACACATATTGATTTAAAGTTTCCTCCTTTCTGTTTCTTTCCCCTGTGTACATAAAGTACAGAATACAGGCAAGTCCAGTTCATTTGCTTTCTTGTTTTTAATTGGCAACATCACTCATGCTAGCCCATCACTAGGACTATGGATTGTTGTGATCGTAAATGATTCCAAATAGCACTCTGCCAGCACACTGTGGTGTCTATGCTTACTTGTACTGACCCTGTAGAAGTAAGACACCAACTATCATACACCATATAAAATATTCCCTATACTGTACACACTTTATTAAAGTCAATGGCAGAACTTAGTGGAGCCAAGAGCTCATCCACTGTTATTATTTATGATTCAGACACTGTATGTTTTATGAAACAGGTGAATAGTTTTACTTTTCAGAATATAATCCCCAGTTCAAATTGGATCTCAAGAACAAATCAAGTTTTAGATTTAAAAAATTGGTTCTAAAAACTAAATTTGAAAATATCATTAGAACATAAGAACATAAGTAGTGCCATACTGGGTCAGACCAATGCATTGATCCCAGCACCTGTCTTTGACAGTGGCCAGTCTCAGTCACTTGGAAGAAGTACCCAACAGGTCACAATGGGACAATCCATTTCCTGTTGTTTACTCCCAGCTCCCAACAGTAAGAGGTTACATTCCCCTAAATCTACCTCTGGCTAATAGCTGCTAATGGACCTATCTTCCAGAAACGTGTCCAATCCATTACTGAATCCATTATTGAATCCATTATCCACTATTGAATCCAATCCATTATTGGATTAACCTCATTATAGGGGTTCCATAATTGCTGACTGTGTCACTCACTGATACATTATCAAGACTGCTGTATCCCATGTGCCAGCCCTCAAATACTATGTGAATATAGAAGTCAGGTTGTGTTCTTTCTGGCTTATACTTCACCAAAAATAATACTTGTGTAGCCAGAATTTAGGAAACAGATCAGTTCTGCTGATGAGAATGTGTGAGCTAGAACATTTTTCCCTCCAGTGGTATGGATCAGCAGTAACAACAGGAGTAAATCACAAGAGATCAGAGCCACACAAACTGCATTTTAGGCTGCAGTCCTCAAACTGCTTACTCTAGAATAATGCCACTGGGTAGGTCTCTGATCTTCTCCTGACTTAGTGGTTTGGGGACTGTGAGTTATTTTTTAGAAAGCAAACTTAAATTACTTGATCTGTAGAAATGAAAAAAGTCACATTTAAATATAATTCAGCTTCATTCATGCACTGAAATCCTATGTCAGTCTCAACTGTTCCTTTCAAACCTGAGAAACACTTTCTGTCAATCCCCAGAGTGCCCAACCTGACCCTCTTGAGATTCAGAGGCAGCGAGAAGCCCACAGGAAAGCACTTGCCAGAAAGCGAGCAAAGGACCAACTTCAGCCAGGAACTCCTGAGCCTGTGGAGGGTAGAAAACATGTTGATGTGCAGACAGGTAGATCATAGAAAATGCTTTTAAGAAGCCTTGCAATGACCTATCTACAAAGTTAAATTTCTGTTGTCTTCTGCTTGGTAGTATTATAAGCAGTATTACTATCAGCACCTGTGGGTAAAATTGACTAACACTTTCCACTTGTCAGTCGCTTAGACCTTTAATAAATTTTAGTCATTCATGTTGACATTTTTCACATTTCTGCTGTGTCTGAAAATTAGGGCTAGTGAAAAATTTACCAGCATAAAAGTTTTCCAACCTTTTAAAAAAAAAAAAAAATTAGGGATCCCTGCAGTTACAAGGTTGGAATCATACTTTTTACTTGCCCATGAAAACGTGGTTAGGTTTGACTGAGTGATAAGACATGGAAAGGTGCCATGTGCCCATGTTCTATGTACGCTTGGGCTGTGATCTGCTAGCCACTTCCTCTGGAGTAGTCCCACTAAGGCCTCTATGGCTAGGGCATCAATGGGACTAATCCCCAGAGTAAGAGGTCTGTAGATTGTAGCTTTGATCTTTATGTTGCGAACATCCTGATTGCACTAAACATACTTCCAAGTTCCACTGACTCATGCACTCTTTCCCCACTCTAGCAACAGTGTCTCTTTTCCTATTAAAATATACTTTGCCCTAGAGAAAGGGGCATAGATGGAAGCCAAGAAACTGAATTCTAGTGGCACCTCTTCTGCTGATTTTTGCTACGGTTTTATTTTATTTATTTATTTATTTATTTAATTATATAAAATTTTGTATCCCGCCCCTCCTGCCAAAGGCAGCTCGGGGCGGCTAACAATTTTCTAAAATATAATAATAAATACGCAATAAATAACAAGCATAAATGCATTAAAACAATAACAAAAGGAGAAAGTTAAAAATATAGACAAAACCCCAACCACCCTAACCCATTACCCCCTCCCATCACCCATCTCCCTCGCCAAAGGCCTGGCGGAACAGCCAGGTTTTGCATAGTCGTCGGAAGGAAGGGAGGTCTGGAGCCAACTGGGCCTCTGCCAGGAGGGAGTTCCACAGCCTAGGTGCGGCCACCGAGAATGCCCTCTCCATAGTCGCCCCCTGGAAAACCCAGGGGGCTTCAAAAGTGGTGCCCCCAGTCGACCGCAGGTTTCGATTCAGAGCCCTGGGAGCGAAGCGGTCCCTCAGGTAGGTAGGGCCCAGGCCATATAGGGCTTTATAGGTAAGCACCAACACCTTGAATCGGGCCCGGAAGACGATAGGCAGCCAGTGCAGAGAACGGAGCACTGGTGTAACGTGCTCATGGTGACCCGTCCCCACAAGAAGACGGGCTTCCTTATTCTGCGGCAGATGCAGCTTCTGGACCATCACCATGGGTAGCCCCTTCTTACCACATTATGCCTCATACCCATCTCCCACTCCAAAAGGAAAACCAGTATTACTTCCTCCTGTTGAACAAATAAGTGATCTGAGAAACTGTAGGATGATACTACTGGCGGACTGGGAACAGGAACCCTATCCCTAATATAGCAGACTAAATCCCATAGGTACATAGTCCCACTGCCTCCCACATATCCCACAAAGAAGGGATATGCATATCCCACAAAGAAGAAACCTTTTAAATATATTTTAAGTATATTTCTTGCTGGTAGATATGGTGTCACGTGTCTTAGCAGAATTAACTTCTTCTGGTACTATTAAACCTGGTGGTAAATGAAGTAACGCCTATGACCTTTGAAACAAAATAGAATCCTGAATGTAGTGTTTATTGTGTCACTTTTCCTAGAGTTATATCTGGAAGAACTTGGGGATCGCATTGTTGAGGTTGATGTGGAGTGTCAAACGGATGCTTTTCTGGACAGACCACCTACTCCTCTCTTCATCCCAGCTAAAACAGGGAGAGATGTGGCCACACAGATAGAAGAAGGAGAGGTATTATGCCAGTTTGGGATTATCAGTGTTGTCACAAGAGTCCTCTTCTTAGCTATGAAATACGTTGGTGATACAGAATGAAGATTTAGGCAAGAAACATTTCATAAACACAGAAGATTTGCCTATTGTAGAGAGAGTAAAAAACACAGTCAACAGCCCTTCACATAACAATGTCAGCATAATTGTAGTGTTAACAAAAATGTTTTTCCCCATATGGTATTGCTTTCTTTCTTTCCCAGTAAATCAAAACACTTAGACATGTACTACATGTACTATAGAATCATATTCATCATGGAAGAGTGTGGGTTCAGTTTCATTCCAAGGCGAATGAACATGATTTGATCATGTTGGTTTGAGCCAGTAAGTAATGCCAAGAGGTATTATACCCTGCCTTGCTTTTAAAGGAAAAAAAGGGAACCTGACAGAGGATCTGACAGAAAAAGATAGCAGAAAGAAATTTCCATGGGGTAAGGGTCAAAGGATGGCAGGCTACCATACTTCACATTATTTTCATACTATGAATAACATTGTATTTATTTTCATTAGTATTTCATTTGAATCATTAACATCCCAAAATAATGACAGGAGTACTGCATTTTTTAAACCTGCACATTAGCATCAGTTCTGCATATAATCAGGTACTGTTCCTTATCCAAAAAAAGAACACTATGGGCATTTTCAGACAAGACACTCTCCACCCACTACCCACCCACTATACATGTTGCAGGGCTGCATTGTTGCCCTATGGGTGCCCTGTAACATGTATAGTGAGTAGAAGGTGGGTGGGGAGTGTCTTGTCTGAAAACACCCTATATTTCTCTCCCCCCCCCCCCCCCATTTCATCTTCAGAATTCATAATGTACCAGTCAATATTCAAGAAAAATGTGCACGTGTATTTGCATAAAATACTATAACACTTCTCAGGAAGGAATGTTTTTAGTATATGTTACAACTCTGTGTAACTTCTGTCCTTGGTTTGTGAAGCCATAAGCAACTGAAAGTAGAGAGCAGAGAGAATGGGTGTTTTTAGATGGACAGGAAGGCCGCCAGAGCCCAGAGTTGCTCTGCTCTCTGCCACCCCACGGCTGCCAGTTACCAGCTCCACCTGGGTCCACAACAGTCTGACTGGAGGTGTCCCTGGGCCACAGGCTGTCCGTGCGGTGCCCCCTTCCCCCCCCCCAGAGTTACAGGCACGCATCCAATGCTCTAGTCTGGCACCTGCAACTCCATGGTGCTGAATGGAACAACCGACGTACAGGCGCGGAGCTGCGCTATGGGTCCACCCAGCAGATGGGCAGCAGCACCACATTCAGCTGTTGCCCTGGGATTGACTGGCCTACTCCGCACAGTGTGCTCCTGCAGCCTGCTCCAGGTTGAACATCTGGCAGACCCTGTTAGCTAGATAGCCCAGTCAACCCAGAGGTGACACTGGCATCCCCAGAGCTGCTGTCCATCTGTTTACACCCAATGAAGTGCATTACTAATTTTAACAAGTTGGGGTCACTGCTTTAATGTTCTATTTTTAATTACATTTGTAGTTGTTTTTACAATTGATGGCAAATTTACAGCTCCTGAGCTTATGATACGTATAGGTTATGCACTTGGAAACACCCCCCAAAAATGGTATAAAGTGAATTCAATTGTCTATTCCCTGCAGCAGTTGTTAACTTCACAGCCACTCAAAACCATCTCTCTAACTCTGTTTTATACATTAGTGTTCTCACCAGTTGTCCGATGAGCAAGTTTTTCTATTCTCCTTGATAAGACTTAACATTGATTGGGACCGGGAAGTATTTATCTCCCTTTCATTTGCTTTTCTTCTCAGTTGTTTGATTTTGATATTGAAGTCAAACCAATGCTAGAAGTTTTGGTTGGAAAAACGATTGAACAGGCTTTGCTAGAAGTCATGGAAGAAGAGGAGCTAGCCAATCTGCGAGCACATCAGTATGCATATGAGGAGCTGCGCAATGCAGAGCTTGCTGAAGTCCAACGCTTGGAAGAGCAGGAGAGGCGACACAGAGAGGAGAAGGTATGAATGGTGCAAATTGTGGTTCTCTGAAATATTCGGCAGCTAGGTTTTGAAACGTGACAAATTAGCCTGCGTTCAGTTGGCTTTATACCATTGGAAGGCAAAGCCAAAACCAAATAACTTTGGCTATTTAGCTTGGTTTTCTAAATAAGAAAGAAAACTTATGTGTGTGTGGCTTCTCTTAATAACTTTTGATCCTGCTTGCCACTTGCAACAAAATTTAACAGTAGAGCAGTGGGGCCAAAGGTAATTAGAGACCCAAAAATTCATAGCAATAGATGCACCTGTAGGGGAGAGATGCTTCCTTTTGTAGCCAAAAATCCCATTGACTTACATTAAGTATTGTCCCCCTCTTCTCTGCCTTTAGGAAACCAGACTTCATTAGTTTAGGTGCTTGCTCCATGAAACTACTTGTTTAAAGGATCAAGTATTAAGTTAGACAACTAAAACAGTAGCTTTGCTTAATGCTTTTACTGCTGCATTCCACTGTAGTTTCCATACAGTAGAAAGCAATGGTCTTTCTGCCCTCGTGATAGCCAACTATGATGAACATTGAAAAAAGGAGTTTACCTATAAGAAAAGACACGATCAGGTTTTATATAAAACTCAGATGTTAGACATATTTTTCTTTTCACACTCTTACCTTGTACCTAATATAATATTGGAGCATAAGTAAAATAAAGGCTATGGGGTCCACATAGTAGCATTCAAACTCTATTGTTTAAATGAGCTAACTTAAAACAATATATTTGTACAAGAGAAGAAAACTATTCTTACCACCTCTGAAAGCTACTCACAGCATAATCCCCTCACACATCACACTGGCTTCAAAGGTGGGGGGCCTGCAATCCTTGATGTTCATTCTATACATGCTTGCATTATATTGAAGAAGTACCGATCCTCAGTGGCCCTTGTTATCTAATGCTAACTCTTATTTGTGTCTTCGTACCATTCTGTACTTCTTCCTGTTCTGTTTCTTTGTTTATGTACAAAGCATCCTAGTACTAAGAGACTACAAAGACATTTCCTGTGCCTAACACTACTAAATAAAACAAAAAGATTAATTTTTCCTTGACAGATTTTATATCTGCCAAGGACTGAAATCGCAACAGCTTAGCCTAAGCAAAGAGCATGCTGGGAAATCAACAGTTAGCCTAAATATATGATTGTACAGCAGTTTGGAGATTTTCCCCTCGCCTCAATACAAATAGGCTTTGATAGGCTAAGACTATGTGAACAAGGAATACTGAAAAGTTTTTTAAATCCTTGAATGTCCAATTCAACTGAACTTGTCCTTATCTACCAAGGGGCCCATTTGTCAGCTTAATCATCAGCAGGGATACTTGTGTCATAAGCAAAGTGCATACTGATTGGAGCACAATATGAAGTCACCAGTTGCAAGATGGTGCTTTACAGTTTTGCGAAGCAGAAGGAAAGGAAAATGAAAGAAGTTGTTCTGAAAACCCTATGACTGTCGCTTTGGGTGTTCGACAGACAGTTTCTGATTTTAAAAAGTTTTCTTTTTTTAACTTTTTTTCCCCACACAAAAGTTCTGTGCACAACTGGACTCCATTAATAATACAGCAACAGGCTTATCCATGGAACAGTAGACGTCCCCAAGTTTATTGTTCTATCACATCTTGTTAACTTTCTCTTTATATGGGCTCTCAAAAAATGGTTCAAGAACAGGAAATTATGCATATAATATTCTTTCAACAGGAACGTCGCAAAAACCAACAGCTGCAAATACTTCAAAAGCAGAAAGAAACATCAGAGAAAATAGCAGCTCGGGCATTTGCTCAGCGTTACCTGGCTGACCTCATTCCTTCAGTCTTTGGTAGTCTTCGGGATAGCGGATACTTCTACGATCCTGTAGAAAGAGGTTTGTGTTGTCTTTTATCCTTCATATACTCTAATACAATACGTAAAGGAATTAAAAAACTTGCAGTAACTTCAGAGGTTTACAGCCCTTTCCTCACTCAATACTGGTAACCTAGACACAAATAATAAAACTAAATTCCACTTATTGCTTATTTCTATTGAATAAAAATAAGAAAAGGTTAGAAAAAGTGCCAGTTTTAAAACTAATGTTGCTAGCTAGCCATATTAAAAGAAATTGTATTTATTATAGCAACTTTATTTTATTTTGTTTTTTATTTAAAAGAGTGATATTTGGAGCATTCTAAAGTTGCAATTTAGTTTAGCCAGATGTAGGTAGACGTTACAGTGGTCATGCCAAGAGGTTCACATCTTTTGTGAGCTATTTTTAAATTGTCTTAAAGATTATTAGAGGGGAAATGGATCTAGTGATGTCTCTGCTAGTGTTCACTGAAGAGAAGTCAAAAATAATCTTTGAAGAATTTATTTCCACAAGGATTTGGCAATGATAGATGGCACTTCTCACCTGTACACTAGCTAGAAGTTTGAATCCATTCTAGGTCAGTGGAAACTGAAAGTAGAATCATTCATTGGCTGCTCACTGGCCTAACTGAAATCAATTGCACTCAGTCCAGTTTTGAGTAGACAAAGGTCTGCTTCCCACAGTAATGGTACTAATTAGGTGCTTTGTAATCATTCAGTACAAAAGGCATTGGGTGATTTCAGACGTTACGGGCGCCCGGTTCACCACAGTGGATTCCCGGTGGGGGTGAACCAAACAACCACCCCCCGGGGTGAATAAAAGCCATAAACAGACGGGACGGGACCAGGACCACGGCAGGGAATCGGCCCGGCAGATCACGCACCGGGGC
>QEPC01004965.1:4273335-4334356 GCA_003113815.1 Sphenodon punctatus | reverse complement strand
CTCCCCATCCTCCCTCCTACAGCCTCCCTCCCCCTGCCATGCCAGGTGCCTGCTTCTGACTGGCATTGCATGTGCTGCTATTTATCTGAATAATGGTCTCAAGGGGACAACTTCAATTGCTTATAAAATTGGGTCCTTTTTCAAATTGTCCTGTAATTTGGCAGAGATGACAGGGAAGGTGTGGGATACATTTCTGCCAAATTACTTGTAAACAGGATGGAATATAAAAATGTTACAGCCGGAAATGTATTTTCAAGGTAATAGCTTATAACATCAAGACACTTTATCCAATCTTTCTGAAATTTGGCAGGATTGGTACACTAGTTGAGGGACATAAATTTCCCAGGTTTCATGCAAATTGGATGGAAGATTAAAAAAAAAGCTGTAGCCAGGAATGTGTATGGAGCTTTTCTTAAAATCACAACATTCAGTTGCTTCTAGAATCCGTCCCCTTTATCCAATCTTTTCAAAATATGGTACACACAGTGCCTCCATTGGGGGTACAGCCTCCCCAAGTTTCATCAGAATTGAACAAGAAACAAAAGCATTATAGCTGGAAATACGTTTTTCAGTGTTTTCTCATTATTTCAAAAACAAATTTCGTTTTCGTTTTCATTATTATTATTTGTCATTTCATTATTACAATAACAAAAATGAAAATCACAATTTTTGTTTTCGTTATCATAATAATGAAAACGAAATGCACACCCCTAGCAGATAGCTTCTTAACAAAAAAATTAAGTAATCAAAAGAACTATGTTTTACAATAGATTTTTTTAAAAACCTTTTTTTTTACTGTTGGGCCATTTCAGTAGTATGTCTTTGTTGGCAGTAAGCTGCAGGGAACTGACCCAAAGTCAGTAGAAAGACTGCTATGGCTTTGGATCAGGCTCTGAATGGCATGAACCTCTGACTGTAAATGAGGCAGCAGGTGTGCTTCTATTAAATGCACCTCTTACATTAAGCAGAGATCACACAATTGATTCATGTAATTTGTTTTCTGTTTTTACTGTTAGAATGTAATGTGTTAATGTTAATGTATTTGAATTCCTTTTAAATTTAATCTTAACTCTGAATTTCCTAGGCTTATAATTCATGATATTGAAATAATTGCAAGACGTCCACACACACAAAAAGTACCCTCAGTTACTGACATGTATTGTCAATATCAGTTTTCTGGATCCCTCGCAGTCCAGCTTTCGTCCAGGTTTTGGCACTGAGACTGCACTTGTGGCCTTGGTCCACAACCTTCGCCGCAAATTAGCTGAGGGCAGGTTGTCTTTGTTGATTTTGTTAGATCTGTTGGCTGCATTTGATACCGTTGACCACAAAATGTGACTCGTTTGTGGGACTGAGCCAGAGTGGGTGGAATAGTTCTTGAATGGTTCTGCTCTTTCCTGGCCAGGAGAACTCAGCGGGTAGTGCTTGGGGAGTGTTCATCATCACCCTGGGACCTCATGTGTGGAGTCCCACAAGGTTCTATTCTGTCCCCTCTCCTGTTCAATGTGTACATACAGCCTTTGTGTACATATACCCAACTTTACCTCTCATTTTCAGCTGACCCAGGCCCGGCAGTCTTGGTGCTTACCTGGTGTTTGGCAGCTGTGGGGGACTGGATGAGGGCGAGCCATCTGAAGATGAATCCTGACAAGACTGAGGTGATGCTGGTGGGTAGGGCTGAGGGAGTGGTGACCCCCGTCATTGATGGGGTCCACCCCCCTTTGGTCCCTCAGGTCCGTAGTCTAGGGGTGCTCCTCGATTCACAACTCCACCTGGATGTTCAGGTGGCAACTGTGGTGAGGAGCGCCTTTCGCCAATTACATCTGGTGCAAAGGCTTCAGCCATATGTCTCGGACACTGACCTGGCCACCATCATCCATGCTTTCATCACCTCAGGACTAGACTATTGCATCGCGCGCTATGTGGGGCTACCCTTGGTGACGGTTCGGAGACTGAAACTGGTGCAGAAGGCAGCAGCCTGTTTCCATCCTGAAAGAGACGGGTCATCGCGAGCACATTACACCAGTGCTCTGTACTGGCTGCCCATAGTCTTCCGGGCCCGATTCAAGGTGTTAGTTTTTACCTATAAAGCCCTATGTGGCCTGGGCCCAGCTTACCTGTAGGACCGCCTCACTCCCTGTGTCCTGGAGTGACCCCTGCGGCCGACTGGGGACACCCAACTCAAAGTCCCCCAAGTTTCTTGGGTGGCAACCATGGGGAGGGCATTCTCAGTGGCCGCACCAAAGCTATGGAACTCCCTCCCGACAGAGGTCTGCCTGGCCCCAGACCTCCCCTCTTTCCAAAGGCAGTGTAAGACCTGACTGTTCTGCCAAGCCTTTAGTGAGGGAGATAGGTGAAGGGAGGGGAGGGGAGGGTTTTCTTTCTGACTCTGCTTGTTTTAGTGTTTTATATTTTGGATTTATTTATTTTTGTGTTATATTTTATATATGCATTTTATAAATTGATTTTTAATGCTAGAAGCCGCCCCAAGCTGCCATGGACAGGAGGGTGCGGGGTATAAATGAAACTAAATAAAATAAATAAATAAATAAATATTGACTCCATCTTAACATTGTTTTATATGGAGCTTTCCTTATTTTAAAAAACTATTAAGAACTCCATATATGAACACTACACAAAGAACCCGAAGAGTTCTTTGCATGTGATATCACTAATGATTTAAAAATACATAGTATTAGCATTAATCCTCTCCCCTCACCCCACCCCAGTGTTAACTCTGGAACCAGACATGAGGTGTTTTCAGACATAACGGTGGCACCTAAAGGCACCTGCCAGAAGTTAGCCTGGGTCATTACTTGGTCAGTGGTGGCGTTAGCCCAGGCTGTGAGTCAGGACCAACTGCAACTCACAGCCCAGGCTAAGCACCAGCACCGACTGGGTAAGGGCTACCTGACTGGGGGTAAAGCAGGCCAAAGCAGGCCATCATGGATGATGGCCCGCTGTACTTACCCCACTCTGGAGTTGCAGCAATTCTGGGCAGCCATGTTGGCTGTCATAGGCCACATGGCCATCCGTCACACGGGGCGGGGGCTAGCGACTCTACGGAGCTGTCAGTGGGAGGGGGGTAGGAAGGGGAGAAGCACCACCCGTTCACACCTTTCACACACAAGGGAGCTCCGATTGCGAAGTGCGGAGAAAGGGGGCCCGTCAGGATAGTGTGTGGGTCTGTTCGTGTGCTTACGCACTCTGAACGTCGACCCCTATCATCATAGGGCACAGAGCTGGGGAAGGGAAAGGGGTCCACACTCACTACTTGCACTTGCCAGGGAACTGGTAGGGCGGATAAGTGAGGGAGGTGACAGGTCCACAGGGGAGGGGTCCCAGGGTTCACAATAGGGTTCACAGGCTCACTCACTCCAGGGGGAACAGGGAAGGGATGGTCCCAGGGCGGAAGGGAACGCCCAACCGGGCGAGCCCACAGGCTCTCAATCACTCACTCAGTAATCCTAGGTCAGAGGGAAAAAGGAGACCACACATACACAATTATGTCAGGAAAGAAGGATGCACACTCTAACCAGCAGGAAGGGAGCAGGGTAAGGGAGGAACACACAGCAATGCAAACAATAGGGTAGTCAGTTTCACACTTAGCTCAGAGGGGAGCCAGTCTCTCCAGGGTTGTAGCTCTGTTCACCGGCACTGCTACGCTTGCAGTGCCGGCCTTTGTAGTGCTGGCTCCTCGGCGTCTCGCCCAGTCCCGGAGCCATTTTCCTCGCCGCTTTTGCCTCTGGTGCCTCTGGCTGGTGGCGCCTGCAACAGAGGCGGCGTCGCAACGCTGGTGAGTGGAGCGGGGTCCACGTGCCCCCGGGGGGGCCGCCGCACCGGGCAGCAGCCACGGCGACTGACAGGAGCATGGGGGCAGGGACATACAGATGCACGTCCATGCATCTCCTTGCCTCCAACCTGGCCACCATAACGTTTGTTCAGCAGCCAGGCCGAGTGGCGACTCCCGCCATGGCTCGGAGCAGTCCGTGGCTGTGGCAGGAATCATCACATCTGAAAACACCCATGGTCAGAAAATACTCTCTGGGGCTGCTTTCACACCTTACAAAATGAGCTATTATACTAACTGGAGAAAATACTGGGTATTATAATTCCACAATTTTTTGTAATGTGTGAATGCACTATTCCCCTTTTATGCTGCAAGATCTCAGGTCATTGTAAAAGCCACATTTGGTAGCTCTTACAATGACCCAAGATCTCACAGCATAAAAGGGGACTAGTGCATTCACACATTACAAAACTCCAGCAGTTATAATACCTGGTATTATCTCAAGCAATTATAATACTCCATTTTTGTCATGTGTGAAAGCAGCCTGGGTTAGTGCTGGAAAATGCTGGGTTAACCGCCTCCCCTCCACATCCTCATGCACACAAAAATCACAGTATCCCCCTCCAGCTCTTCTTGTTGCATATTTTTAAAATATCTAGATACTGCACTAGATCTACTCAAAAATCACCTCCCTGCCAATTTAGATTATACTTGAGCTGAGATTATTCAGGTTTTCCCAGAGGACAATTTGATAAAATAAAATTTAATTCAAACTAACTAACT
Source organism: Sphenodon punctatus (assembly GCA_003113815.1). Taxonomy (NCBI): domain Eukaryota; kingdom Metazoa; phylum Chordata; class Lepidosauria; order Sphenodontia; family Sphenodontidae; genus Sphenodon; species Sphenodon punctatus. Next base: position 4,329,783 of record QEPC01004965.1, on the reverse strand, counting down.
AATATTTCAGGTTTCCTTCGTGAGGTGGTTGAAAAGAGATTAGAGGCATTTAGTCAGCCAGTAGACGTGCCTCAGCAGGAAGCGTCTCCTCAGCTAGAAGCATCTGTTCAGCCAGAGGCACCTCCTCAGCCAGAAGAGCCTGCTCAGCCTTCTGCTCAGCCAAGCTCTCAGCATCCCTCCCTTCAGGCATCATCACCTCGGTCCTCTGTTCAGATAGAATCAGCTCAGCCTTCAATTCAGCCAGAAGCCTCAGATCAACCAGAAGCTCAGGAGCCTGAACTGGAATGATGACCAAACTAATCAGGTAATGGCAAATAGTGATTTGACCTACTCAAAGAAAGGTACATCATTGGTTATTTGTGGCATCATGTGTTAACCAGATGGGAGGAGACCAAATGTTTTAGGCTTTAGAAATCTTATCAATTTTTGTCAAATTAGTCAAAGCTAATTCAGTGAATGAGAGAAAAAGCCAATGAAGTGATTAGTCTAGCAAACTACGAAAGGAGGAGATGGAGATGCAGTACTGGGAATCTCCTCTGTATGGACAATGCAACCCAGATTCTTCAAACTGAAAATCAGGAACTGCACATCAACAGCCTCTCTCTATTCGTGTCCTACCACAGTAATCATATGTTTCTCCAGGACTGAGTGTGCGATATACCTCAATCTATGGCCTTCGCAAGGTCCTAGGTGGTACAGGATTGAATTGCAGAGTCAGATCTGCATCTGCAATTTATGTATTTAATAAAAAAAATTAAAACAAATTACTGCCACTGGACATGTGCAAAATGACTGTTATGTGCATGTGCACCCGTTTCAAAAATGACGGCAGCAGTATCACCACCATTTTTGAAAAGGGCCCTCATGAGCAGAATGGTCTAGTGGCCATTTTGCACATGCGCAGTCATTTTTTAAATATTTTTTTTATTTTAGAAATTAACTGAAACAAGCTTGTTCTCGTACTGTTTCGTTTTGGGACAGATTAATCTTTAACGGCCCATTCCGTGCTGTTACAGATTTAATCCAAATCTGAATTCCCACCCCTAGCCAATATACGTTCCATGATCTGGGTTTCGCCACAGGCACAGATAGCCCCATTTCCTCATGTTGTTCTTTGCGTGCCAAAGCCCCTTGGGGCTAGGGGCCTGTCTATGAGTACTGATTGTACCGTGCCAGGTACACCGCTGATGCTAAATAAATAAATGAATAAACAAACAAACGCTTGTTCACAGACAAGTTAAGCTCCTCCAAATGCCAGTCCTGCTCTGCCCCTGCCAGAAGATGTTCAACATCTTCAACAGACATTGAACAGATGTCTTCATCTTCTTCAACAGAAGATGTTCAACCATGTCCATTTTCATTTTTACAAAAACGTCAAGCCATGCCCACCATATTTGAAATCAAGTCACTGTTGAGGATGTTCCCAACATTTCTATTTTGATAAGGAAGGGGTTTTTTGTGATTTTAAGCAATTGGCAGCCACACCATGTCCATAAAGTGAATGTCTAGAATCTTTGGCCTCTCGTGATCTTTCTATTCTGCTTAAAGCTGTTCTCCGGATTTCTGGTGAAACAATTCCAGCAAGCACATACAAGCTGTTCAGATTTCTTGGCTTTGGACAGCCAGTTATCATTGGAAGTTATCATCATATTTTTAAGACTCAGTACTACATGCATTATTATTTTTTTGCCTATTACAAAACAATACTCGATGCATGCAGATTCTCTCAAATCTCACTCCATCCCCATTTGCTCCTGTGTTAAAACATCATACAACTTTCCATAAACAGAATAGCTCAAAGGGAATCCTCTAGTATAAAGGCAGGGAACCTTTCCCCTCCCACGGGCCTCTTTAAAAATGAGTACAGGCTCATTGGGCCAGGTAGGAGTTGGGATGGACATGCGCTCACAATGCAGAAGGAAGGGTTCACAACATGGATTTTTGCCATGGATCCGTCCCCTTCCCTACAAGTGCATGCTCTCATCTACGCTCCCCTCCCCTGAGCTCACTCTTTCAGTGCTTGAGAGGAAGTACTGGATCTCTGGGCCGGATCCAGGAATGGGAAAGGGGCCAAATGAAAAAACAGCCATGAGTCAGATTTGGTCCCCATGCTGAAAGTTTCTCTCCCAAGTCTAGGAGGAATAAAGAGAATTGTTAAACATGCTAATGTCCTAAAGATTCGTTTTCATTCATTCCTAATCCAGATGCTGAGCTGAAACTACTGGAATTCATCATTCCAGTCATAAGAAAGGGCAGTCAATAATTCTCATTGCTGATTCTTCAAGCTCAGAAACAAAATTATTTTTCAGCCAAAGCTAAATTAAGAAGGGACTCTGTGCCTTGACTATTAATGTGGTGGTCACAAACAAAAATAATTGTAAACTGTAGCAAATTATACAAATGTAGCTGCTCCTGTATAATTTAATGGGGGTTAGTAATTCTATGTACATAGGAAAATATACATAGTATAAAAACTTCATAAGAAAATAAGTCATCTCCTTTGCTGAACTCACTCTGTTTTACCACTAGATGTCAGTAATGCCAATGAAAGCAAAGTAAAATCACCTCCTGATCAAGGCCCTTTTTCAACGGGCTGCAGTGCAGGGGGGATGGGTGTGCATCCCACTGCGGGGCCGCTGTGGGGGAGGGGTGGCAGTATACATGCACATATCCATCTCCACCCACCTAGTGATCGCTGTTCTGGCCAGTTGCTCTGTGCGTGGGCTATGGGTGGAGATGGGTGTACCGCAGGAGCACACGCGCACACACCCGTTGTGGCAACCACATGGGCAGCATCCACACATACTCACACAGCAGATCTGTGTGGGCATGCATGGTGGACCCATCTCGTGTAAAAAGGGCCAATGTTTCTTCCCTGTCACACACTCACCCTCTGGCTGAGGTTTTCAGTGCCTGGGAGTGGTTGAAGCTGCTTTAGTATCTGTTATCTGCATCGCATTTCAGGGTACAGCTCTTTATAGCTCTTCCTGCTGTGCATACTTTTGAGCTGCCTTAGAATTGTGCCAGACCCCCATCAGACTGGGCCAGTGTTAGCTGATGAATCAGTCTCATCAATATATGTGTAACCCTGGCCGAGCCAGTTTAAAGGGTTACTTACCCTTCAAAGTGGTTTGGCCAGAGTTACAGACTTAGAAGAGACTGTTGTTGTATTTATTAATGTGACAAAAATATGGGGTGGTGTCCTTTCTGGTCAAATAGAGACTACATACTGAAAAACTTGACACAGTCAAAATTCCTACATTCCAAATTCTGACAATTCCAACATGGCTGCAGTGAGAATGAGGTGTAGATCCTTCTTGTATCCCACAAATCCTAGGCACCATCTTGGCACCATCTAGGTTCCTGGTGTTCAAGAGCCAGGCAACCTAACACCAAGATCCCCACTAGAAAGGATGTGTCATGTGTAGAGGTAGAGCACACTGCTCCTTGTATTGTGCAGCGGTGGTGATTGCTGGGTGCATTTCTCAGGCTCTCACATAGCCTTTGTGGCTGCCGTTTACCAAGGCTCAGCCACACTTCACTCGTCCACACACACAATACTGGTCAAGACTTAATTCAGGGTAGGACTGTGGCTTTCTCGCTTTAAGCTATACTTTCTCACTGATTTCCCCCAGTGTTAAATGCCCCAGGTGCATACAACAAAACGTTTCTACATTGCTGTCTCTTGTTGGTGCATACCTATTGTTATGCCAACATCTCAAGCGGAACATTGCCGCTTAAAAGAACACCGCTGCATTCCGCTGCAGCAGAGATGTTTAATAGTTAACTATGCACACAAAAGTAGTCAGAACCATTTGCTTATTATGCACCTCCCCAAAGTACTGTAATACAGTACTCAGCCTTTGGGAATTTGCATAGCTGATTATGCTGCTCCAGCTTTGTCGGGACCCCACGTAGCAATGTGGTGCCTGTGCTTGGGGCTCTGACCACTAGCTTGGAAACTAGAGCTGAAATGAGTACCTGCAAAAAATGGGTACACCCGCCAAATTTCCGGTACCCGAATCAACCCGGCAACATTTGCCTCTGCTGCCAGCAATTCTTTTGCACCTAAATCTATGCAACATTGAGCTGCTTTAATTAAAGTTTGCAAACTCTTTTAGATTCTGAACAATCTAATATTTGATATAAGGAACTAAGGCCCTTTTCACACAGACACTCTAACACTGATAAAATGGGTGTTACATTTTATTATACATGTTGCAGGGCTGCAGGTGCACTCTATGGGTGCCCTGCAACATGTATAATAAAACGTAACACCCATTTTATCAGTGTTAGAGTGTCTGTGTGAAAAGGGCCTAAGTCAATGTACCTTCAATTATTCATTTTTATTCTGAAATGTGATATTTTGTTAATCTCTTTACAGGGAACCTACTGCATCTAAAAAGATTGCACTTCATCATTTGTGAAAAGAAGATTCATGCTACAAAATATCAAACTGACTAGTCATTAAAGAAACTGTACCAAGCAAGAAGCAATAAATTAAAAGCTGATATGTTTGCATTTTTTACCAGAGCTATCCTTCATTTGCTATAAGACTGGGTAAAAACAGGCGTGCCGCCAGTGTGGCTGTGGGAGCAGTCACCCTGGGGTGAAAAATCTTGGATAACATGGGCCTGGGTCAGGTCGGGGCACCAACCTGACATGACCGCAGCCTGGAAGCTGTCCTGCCAGCCATATGACCTGGTTACAGCTGGGAGCACGACAAATGGGCAGGCAGGTGGCACCGCCGGTGCTCTGCTCCCAGCACCTCCCGCCCGCTTCTCCCCCTCCATAACAGGCAGCCATGGCGCCAGTGAGGCCCAGCCATGACTGCCAGCCACAGATGCACAGACGCTCTGGCCCTGTTGGGCGGGCTTTAGCCTGGGCTGTGACCGCAGAGGTTGTCCGGAGGTCACAGACCAGGCCAGCCCCAACACCGCCCGGGGCAATCCCGGGCCAATAGCTGGTTGGGTACCGGGACAAAGCAGGCCTAAATCACGTCTTTTTTTACCCATTGACTTAAAGAAATGACTATTGTATGGCTGCATTTTTATATAAATAGGTTTTAGTATTAATTCTTTTTACACTTCCATTGTTGTACAAAAAATGTTAAAATAAATATAACTCTTCATTATAACAACATAAAAACATTGGACTAAGAAAGTTCAGAAGGTCCTTTTGTAAAGTAATTCCAAACCAAGTAGCTTCAGTTATCCTGTTCTTAATTCATTCTGGAGCATGCACATGAATATATATTTGTAGAAAGTATAACAGAATCAGTTCAAAATGATAATTTATTCCTGATTTATTTCTGACTTGTGTAAAAGGGAACTGCATTTTAAAAAACCTAGTTAGCAATTATTATTGATGCAGATGGAGATGCAAAACTAATGAGTTACTAGCAAGCATAGACTCAGGTTTTTCTTCCTAGCACCTATTTTTTTCGTCCTATAACTAGGGCTGAAAATAATTCTGGAAAGTTACATGGAAAGCTGTAGTCCATTTTCCTAGAAGGTCAGTTGTATGGTAATGTGACTTTTTCACTGCATTAGTATTTGCCAATACAATGCAAGCCTGTAATCATATCTATGCTTTTTAGATTGTACAGGAGAAAACAAATAGGACATGACGCTAATACTATGTTGTAAAATTTCTCTGATGATAAAATTCTCAGAGAACAGGGGTACCTATTATTTTTTATTCTGCGGTGTGGTACAATCATTGTCTTTTTATCAGTTGCTAATAGGAGTTGAAGTGAAGAGACCAATGTTCAGGATAAACTGGTTTACATCCTACTATTTAATATTGATTTGATAATAAATGCAAGAAAAAATGACATGAAAATTCACATGGAAAGAAAGCACTTCTCCGCATGTGTAGGCTGAATTAAAAATGTGAATGGCAATGTTGTTTCTGACTTTCCTGTTGTGGGGACCATAGGGTAAAAGGCTAGCAAGGTTAGCTGCCAAGCTTCCAAAGGGAACACAACTTCGGGCCCAAGAAACTCCATTTCCCCAGGATCAGAGATTTCCACCTCTCTCCCAGCCAGAAGACCACAGCAAAGACTGTAGCTTTGAACTGGGAACAGGGATCCAATCCTTGAGCTGCAACCACAAGCTAAAATTAATCAAGAATTCTGACAATTGAATGAAATTTCTACCCAAAAAATGAATACTGAAAAACAGATTACTTTTTACCAAAATGTTGTTTTCTACTGACATTTCAACCCACTCAAAACTAAATGTTTGAAATGATTTTATGTTATACTTTACATTATCCACTGACTCCAGTGAGTATACACTTTCTTGCTGGACCTCCTTATACATTACAGTTTCAACTTGACCACCCAGCTAAAGCAGTCTCCTCATTTCCTTCATTTTACCACAGACACTCCCTACTAACAGTGTTGGAAGAGAAGCATGTAGTAGGGTACAAGAGGGAAGGATGCTTGATGAGTAGGCTGGTGTATTTGGAGAGATTTTCTTGGTAAAGGCTAGCCTGTTTGGGTGGGAGGCACGTGATGATGGTTGTGTATGGGGTGGTTTGGATGGTATAGGCAAGGTGAGGAGGAGAAGGGGGAATAATAGTACATAGGCTTAGGTGGCTTGATTGCTTGTTTCCTCAGTTTTGCATCAGGTTAAGTGTGTTATGTGTATTTTAACTATTGCGCAACAGGGTTTTGTGTGTCTACATGCACACACGGTATTTTCAGACGTTACGCGATCACGCTCAACCACGGACAATCCCCTGTGGTGGCGAATGGTCCCGTAACGTCTGTTTGCGCGCCACCAGATGTTCACCACAGTGAACCACCAGCGGTGAGCAAAATAATCATGCTTTCGGGGATGGTCCGGGCACCATCTCCGAAAGCGTGGTTAATTGAACCATGGCCCGGAATCGGTGGATGGTAACGTGTGTTACCGCCGTGGCCAGACCCCAGGACGGAATTGGACACATCGGCCAAATTGGCCGCTGTGCCCGCCCGTCTCCAGGAGGGCGGGTGGCTGGCGGAGCGTGGGGGGGGCGGGGCTGTGCGGCCGCACGTTGCGCCGCGCAGCCCCCTCCCCAGATTCCCCACCGGAATCAGCCAGCACGTCTGTTGGATGTGACGTTTTGATTCCAATGGGGAATCAAACGGTGATTCTGTGCCAGGGCCAATAGTCGCCCCATCACGTCTGAAATCACCCCCAGACACACACTTCAACAGTAAAAACCGACCTATACTCATTGAGCTTTGTTTTTATTAGATTTCTGCATATAGCCCTTTTTATTCAAATAGATGACCCCTTCCATATTATATTGTACTAGATTACCCCCCATTGTTCATTCAGGTGTCTTCTTCAGCAAAGGCCTCAAACACTAACCTCTGTCTCAGTGAAGGCAGTCATTCTGCTCTCTCAATGAACCACCTTCCAGGTCCCTCTCCCTCATCCCCCCCATGCCAATGTTTGTTGTAGTAGTTCAGTTACCAGCCATTTTGGAATCTCCCATTCTGTGCTCACTTAGGAGCATCACAGACTCTGATCCTGCATTGAGGATGACAGAGATTTGTGCTCTTTTGTGGGGCTATGTTGATACCAATGGAGGTTGAGCCACCAAAATAAACTTGCAGGAATAAACTTTACTGTGCAAATACTCTGAATGAAATTAGTGCAACTCCATGTGCTGCTAGGTATTATCTTAATGTGAGTAAGGGGGGGTCAAAAAACAAGCCCAACCCAAAACCCATTTAAGTTTCTGGTGACTTCATTGGGCTTTGATCTGGTCCTTAAATTGTAAACACCTTGGTACAGGGACTGTGGTTTCCTTTACCTTGTACAGGACCAAGCAGGCTATAGATATTTTAGTAATATAATATATACTGTAGACATTTAATTTAATAGGACATAGGGTGAAAACAGACATAGGGCACCAATACAGCCCTGAACATGCATAAATAACCACCAAGTCTGGTTAAAGGGTGGTTAGCGTCATGTCTGTTTTCACCCATAGGGTGTTTTCAGACGTGACAGGGCGGCTTCCCCTCTGGGGAGATGGGCGGGTGCTGTGACCAATCTGGCCGTGGCGCCTGCCCAATTTGACCACAGCCCAGAATCCCGCCGGGGATTCCGGGCCATGGTCACCAGCCAGACGTTACTTTTTGTTGGTTCCCACCGGGGATCTCTTTGATCACGCTTCCGGGGATTGTCTGGCGGGGAGCCCCGGAAGCATGGTTGAAATTGACCCCATGTGGGAATTGACCGTGGCGAACATCTGGCGGCCGCCTAACAGACGTTCAGGGCACTTTGACCCCATGTGGGTATTGACGGGGGTTCACTGTGATCTCGTAACGTCTGAAAATACCCAATGTCTCCTAATTGGCTCATGTCTAACAAATGCCCCCAAACGATTGGTTTTTACTATAGCAGAACCAAGGACTTGTGCATTCATGAGAGATGGTTCAAGGAAAATGCTTTGGGTCAATGTATTGATACGAGGAAAGTAATTTATAAAAGTAGTGATGTGGAAGCATTTCCAGTTCTAAAGAAATCTAAAAGGAAAGTCACAGAGGTACATAAGTGGAGGATGACCATCAACAGTGTCTGAGGATAGCTCTGAGAGCAATAAAAGGGAGCTCAGAGTAAAATGGAGATTTTCAGTTTTCTCCCCTTTGGCCACAGTCAACACATTATTTCCAGGGGGGAGAAAAACATTGCCCACAAATATATCTGCCTGGCCTACAGATGCACTTGTGTAGCTAAGAAACCATACAAGAACAGTTCATCCCTGTGAAAATACTACTCCTGTAATACTGCCAAAGTTGCTGTTTGCATGATTTATCAGCAACCTAAGTGGCAATTGCATAAGACAAATTTGTCTTGGTGGAGGGATTGACTTGCCAAAGTAACATCCCAAACAGTTTTCATTCTTGGGTCTTCATTTTTGCCTGCTCCTCTAGAGTACAGTATGCAACTCTTTTCTTCAAATCCTGCATCATCATCCATGCTAACCAATGCTGATTTGGCAAAAGTCAAAGAGGAGGGCTTTATTGCTTTTTCAAAATATTTAAAGATTATTCTGACAGGAGGTTTTGTATAAAACAGAAGCTTTGACATTGGAATCAAGAGATCTCTCAACGGGATAAGGTGTTTTCACATGGACACAGAGGCAGCCCACCCCCTGGATTGAATTTAGACAGACCTGACAGGTTCCCCAGCCTGCGGTCAGCCCGCACAGTGCCTCCCTAGTCCCCACACCATACATCCGTTTGAAAATATTTCACACTAGCCATCTAAAAACACCAAAAGTGTACAGTAGGCTATAAAACAAAGTTACATTTTCCAACTTCACTTCTGCTGAGGCAATGGACCATTTTCATTTGGGGATTTAGGCCTATATTACCTTTAAAAATACCTTCATCATCCATAGCAAGACATAATGCTTGCCACTGGTTCAGAGGGTAAACATGCAAGAGGCTGTTAGGTTACACAACCCCAACTTGCTCTTCGTTTACACCTGCAAACAGTATGGGTGTACTTGAGGAGCAGGCAAGTGGTAGCTAGCAGTTGTCACATTTGAGGACAGCCAGGGTCTGGTGGTGTGAAGTGGGATCCAGCAGGCATGTTGCAGAGCTCTGGAGACTTGCATGAACCCTGCTTCACCCTGCCAAATTCCCAAAGGTACTAAAAAAATTGCCTAGCTACAAAACAGGAGCTTAAGCTGCCTCTGCTGCCAGCAATTCTTTTGCACCATAAAAGCCAAGCTCTATCTGACTACTAGACCCTAAAAAGTATACTTTGTACTAAGGGTATTTTCAGACGTTACGCGATCACGCTCAACCACGGACAATCCCCTGTGGTGGCGAATGGTCCCGTAACGTCTGTTTGCGCGCCACCAGATGTTCACCACAGTGAACCACCAGCGGTGAGCAAAATAATCATGCTTTCGGGGATGGTCCGGGCACCATCTCCGAAAGCGTGGTTAATTGAACCATGGCCCGGAATCGGTGGATGGTAACGTGTGTTACCGCCGTGGCCAGACCCCAGGACGGAATTGGACACATCGGCCAAATTGGCCGCTGTGCCCGCCCGTCTCCAGGAGGGCGGGTGGCTGGCGGAGCGTGGGGGGGGCGGGGCTGTGCGGCCGCACGTTGCGCCGCGCAGCCCCCTCCCCAGATTCCCCACCGGAATCAGCCAGCACGTCTGTTGGATGTGACGTTTTGATTCCAATGGGGAATCAAACGGTGATTCTGTGCCAGGGCCAATAGTCGCCCCATCACGTCTGAAATCACCCCCAGACACACACTTCAACAGTAAAAACCGACCTATACTCATTGAGCTTTGTTTTTATTAGATTTCTGCATATAGCCCTTTTTATTCAAATAGATGACCCCTTCCATATTATATTGTACTAGATTACCCCCCATTGTTCATTCAGGTGTCTTCTTCAGCAAAGGCCTCAAACACTAACCTCTGTCTCAGTGAAGGCAGTCATTCTGCTCTCTCAATGAACCACCTTCCAGGTCCCTCTCCCTCATCCCCCCCATGCCAATGTTTGTTGTAGTAGTTCAGTTACCAGCCATTTTGGAATCTCCCATTCTGTGCTCACTTAGGAGCATCACAGACTCTGATCCTGCATTGAGGATGACAGAGATTTGTGCTCTTTTGTGGGGCTATGTTGATACCAATGGAGGTTGAGCCACCAAAATAAACTTGCAGGAATAAACTTTACTGTGCAAATACTCTGAATGAAATTAGTGCAACTCCATGTGCTGCTAGGTATTATCTTAATGTGAGTAAGGGGGGGTCAAAAAACAAGCCCAACCCAAAACCCATTTAAGTTTCTGGTGACTTCATTGGGCTTTGATCTGGTCCTTAAATTGTAAACACCTTGGTACAGGGACTGTGGTTTCCTTTACCTTGTACAGGACCAAGCAGGCTATAGATATTTTAGTAATATAATATATACTGTAGACATTTAATTTAATAGGACATAGGGTGAAAACAGACATAGGGCACCAATACAGCCCTGAACATGCATAAATAACCACCAAGTCTGGTTAAAGGGTGGTTAGCGTCATGTCTGTTTTCACCCATAGGGTGTTTTCAGACGTGACAGGGCGGCTTCCCCTCTGGGGAGATGGGCGGGTGCTGTGACCAATCTGGCCGTGGCGCCCGCCCAATTTGACCACAGCCCAGAATCCCGCCGGGGATTCCGGGCCATGGTCACCAGCCAGACGTTACTTTTTGTTGGTTCCCACCGGGGATCTCTTTGATCACGCTTCCGGGGATTGTCTGGCGGGGAGCCCCGGAAGCATGGTTGAAATTGACCCCATGTGGGAATTGACCGTGGCGAACATCTGGCGGCCGCCTAACAGACGTTCAGGGCACTTTGACCCCATGTGGGTATTGACGGGGGTTCACTGTGATCTCGTAACGTCTGAAAATACCCAATGTCTCCTAATTGGCTCATGTCTAACAAATGCCCCCAAACGATTGGTTTTTACTATAGCAGAACCAAGGACTTGTGCATTCATGAGAGATGGTTCAAGGAAAATGCTTTGGGTCAATGTATTGATACGAGGAAAGTAATTTATAAAAGTAGTGATGTGGAAGCATTTCCAGTTCTAAAGAAATCTAAAAGGAAAGTCACAGAGGTACATAAGTGGAGGATGACCATCAACAGTGTCTGAGGATAGCTCTGAGAGCAATAAAAGGGAGCTCAGAGTAAAATGGAGATTTTCAGTTTTCTCCCCTTTGGCCACAGTCAACACATTATTTCCAGGGGGGAGAAAAACATTGCCCACAAATATATCTGCCTGGCCTACAGATGCACTTGTGTAGCTAAGAAACCATACAAGAACAGTTCATCCCTGTGAAAATACTACTCCTGTAATACTGCCAAAGTTGCTGTTTGCATGATTTATCAGCAACCTAAGTGGCAATTGCATAAGACAAATTTGTCTTGGTGGAGGGATTGACTTGCCAAAGTAACATCCCAAACAGTTTTCATTCTTGGGTCTTCATTTTTGCCTGCTCCTCTAGAGTACAGTATGCAACTCTTTTCTTCAAATCCTGCATCATCATCCATGCTAACCAATGCTGATTTGGCAAAAGTCAAAGAGGAGGGCTTTATTGCTTTTTCAAAATATTTAAAGATTATTCTGACAGGAGGTTTTGTATAAAACAGAAGCTTTGACATTGGAATCAAGAGATCTCTCAACAGGGGATAAGGTGTTTTCACATGGACACAGAGGCAGCCCACCCCCTGGATTGAATTTAGACAGACCTGACAGGTTCCCCAGCCTGCGGTCAGCCCGCACAGTGCCTCCCTAGTCCCCACACCATACATCCGTTTGAAAATATTTCACACTAGCCATCTAAAAACACCAAAAGTGTACAGTAGGCTATAAAACAAAGTTACATTTTCCAACTTCACTTCTGCTGAGGCAATGGACCATTTTCATTTGGGGATTTAGGCCTATATTACCTTTAAAAATACCTTCATCATCCATAGCAAGACATAATGCTTGCCACTGGTTCAGAGGGTAAACATGCAAGAGGCTGTTAGGTTACACAACCCCAACTTGCTCTTCGTTTACACCTGCAAACAGTATGGGTGTACTTGAGGAGCAGGCAAGTGGTAGCTAGCAGTTGTCACATTTGAGGACAGCCAGGGTCTGGTGGTGTGAAGTGGGATCCAGCAGGCATGTTGCAGAGCTCTGGAGACTTGCATGAACCCTGCTTCACCCTGCCAAATTCCCAAAGGTACTAAAAAAATTGCCTAGCTACAAAACAGGAGCTTAAGCTGCCTCTGCTGCCAGCAATTCTTTTGCACCATAAAAGCCAAGCTCTATCTGACTACTAGACCCTAAAAAGTATACTTTGTACTAAGGGTATTTTCAGACGTTATGATCCCACGCTCAACCACGGTGAATGCCCACATGGTGAGCAAGGGACCGTAACGTCTGTTGGCCCGACAAGAGATTCCCGCCAGATGTTCACCCCCGTGAATCACGGGCGGGAATCTCTTTGACCACGCAAACTAAACTACCTGCCCGGACCATCGCCGTTTGCATGATCAAAGAGATTCCCGCCCGTGATTCACGGGGGTGAACACCCAGCGGGAAGCTCACGTTCGGGCCAACAGATGTGACGTTCCCACGCTCAACCACGGGGAATTCACCGTGGTTGAGCGTGGGATCATAACGTCTGTCCCCTGACCACGGCCCGGAATCAGCGGCTGTGCCCGCCGCTGATTCCGGGCCATGGTCAATGTCCCAGGGGGCGGGCAGGCACTGCAGCCACATTGGCCGCGGCGCCTGCCCGTCTCCCAGAGGGCGGACAGCCTAGGTAGCGTGGAGGGGTGGGGCTGTGCGGCCGCACGTTGAGCCCCGCAGCCCCGCCCCCTCCCCCAATTCCCCGCCAGGGTCAGCCAGCACATCTGTTGGCCGTGCCATTTTGATCCCGGTGGGGGATCAATAGATGTTTCCGTGACAGGGCCAATACTGGCCCCGTCACGTCTGAAAATACCCTAAGAAGTTTGTACAACTTAGTCTTTCTGACCCCAATTCTGCCCTCCGTGACAGCTATTTAATCCCACTAGTCTTGTATACCACATTTTCCTATCTGCAAAATAGGGATACTACTACTTATTAGTGCTATTGTTTGATTCAAAAAGCTTAAAACATACTTGATAGAGGGTAAATTGGAGAGAATCTGACTGTACTCTTGCACTCAAAATCCATGATCGAGTAACTGGCCAAGTCGTATTCCGGCCTCATTTACATCCATTTATGCATCCCCACTGAAATCAATTACCCTTTTCAAATGGACCGCAGTGGAGGTGGGGGATGTGTGTGCGCCTGTTCCAACGGGCGCACACCCATCTTCTCCACGCAAGGAGCAACTGGCATTGGAGCCTGTTGTTCCATGCATGGGTGATGAGTGGACCCACCTCCGCACACACCCCAGGCACACACCCATCCCCCGCCCTGCCCTGCCTCCACCCCCCACCCCACTGTGGCCCATTTGAAAAGGGCCATTGATTTCAGTGGGTATTTCTCTGTATGTAAGAGTCAGGTTTAGCTAGTTTAATTTCAATATATATCATATGCGGAAAATGGAAGGAAAAGCAAACACAATTCCAACGGATCTAAAATGAACTATTGAAAAGCCAGAAAAACTGGGGGGAGGGGGCGTCAAAAAGGAGCTTTTTATCATAATTCTGCTTTATTTCCAGTTTCTTGTTGTTATAATACATTTTTTCAAGCGTGACTATATAGTTACTTAACCCTAACAATAATGTGTTGAAAGGGCAAAATCCACAGAATAGCTATTACTAAGATGGGCTGCAAAGTTAATAGTTAGCAAGCCACACCATTCTAAGGAAAACTCATAACCATATGCAGCTGTAATTAGTAACACCTAATGTTGAGAATTAGTAAATGTAGCTACCTTTCTAAGAGGCACAATGGTGTCGTACCGAAGTTGACATCTCTACTACAGGGGGCATCTCTATTATCTCTTCAGAGTAACTTTAATTGATTTCTAAAAAGTAACACATATCTCATTTGCACACAGCCTTCTGTATGCCTAGAAATACTTTTGGATGTACCCTCAGTGCGTGCTACAACAATGTTTTATTCAGTGTTTTAGAGTGTGTTAATAGGGTGACTGAACCTGTTCTCATTCAGCTAAACCACTGGGAGAGTAGGGACACTTTCAAATGTCACATTTTGAGTGGTTACTGCTGGTGCCATGTGGTGGTTTGTGCATGTGAACAGTTTTCCCGTGTGGCTACCATGTGGGATTTCTGTGAAAGTCACCCTCAAAGATTTCTGGAAAACCTTGGCAAGGGTCTTACTTCCATGTGGTTACATGGATATCTAAATGCTTCTTCTGCCCATGGCGAGGTGGTCAGAGAGCTATGGAGAGACCTGTTACTTCTGATTTCCTCTCTTTTGTCCCAGGATCATGAACTAGCTAATTAATCAGCACATTATTACATCTTTTATGGCCTGCTAGTATTCCCATTATACACTCCTATCTACAAGGTTCATAACTTGGCAGTAAAATTTGCCATTGACATACATTTGGCATCTCAATTCAAGAACCCCAGTCCATTACTAATTTTTAAAATATATGTCTCATCCCTTAAGTAATGTGTTGTTATCCTTTTGAATACTTAAATACTTTAAATGAACTTTGTCTGGGAAAGGACTACCATGTAGGCCAGCTACAAACCACTGAAACAAGTCACTGCTGGGATGACAGAG
The DNA here is from genome assembly GCA_003113815.1 of Sphenodon punctatus. Lineage (NCBI taxonomy): Eukaryota > Metazoa > Chordata > Lepidosauria > Sphenodontia > Sphenodontidae > Sphenodon > Sphenodon punctatus. Next base: position 4,314,527 of record QEPC01004965.1, on the reverse strand, counting down.
AGTATTTATTTATTTATTTATATTTATTTATTTTCATTATTTATACCCCCGCCCCTCCTGTCAATGCAGTTCGAGGCGGCTTACAAAAGTTAAAACATTATTTTAAAATACATATAAAATACACATAAAAGGGGAAGCATTAAAAAAAAACAACCAAAAAACCCCCAACCATCCTCACCCATCTCCCTCACCAAAGACCCGGCGGAACAGCCAGGTCTTGCACTGTTGTCTAAATGAGGCAAGGTCCAGGGCTACCCGGGCCTCCGCTGGAAGGGAGTTCCACGATCTAGGTACCACCGCCAAGAACACCCTCTCCATTGTAGCCCCCCACACCACCCAGGGGGCATCAAGAAGGGTGCTCCCGGCAGACCTTGGGGGTCGATCCAGGGTACGGAGACTAAGGAGATCTTGCAGATAGGAGGGGCCCAGACCTTATAGAGCCTTGCTTGAGCCATTCTGATTCAAGCCTGACTGCGTTGGGCCAAAGCCCAGGTCCAGTGTGTCTAGGCAATCCCCACCCTCCAATGGATGCTTTTAGACAAGCACCTTCTCACCCACTACCCACCCACCAGCCACCCATGTTGCAGGGCTGCAGTGGTGCCCTATGGGTTCCTGAGTGGGTGGGGAGGTGCTTGTCTACAAGCACCCATAGTAGCGTGACATCATGGTGCTTCATCGGGAACAGTGCCACATCAGGAAAGGAATGGGAAACACTTTAGCTCCACCTCTTTCTATTGTGGCCATGCCCTCCATGGAGCACCATAACATTACGGTGCTCTGTAAGGGGCTCAGGAAAGGGTCATGGCTAAGGCATTCTCTAGCACCTTTCTAACATACCCACCTGCCCCCTCCCCAGGGCCAGATTTAGGATTTTACAGCCCCTAGGCAACTCAGGCTGCCACCCACCCCCGAGCTCTGGTGCGCATGCAGGCTGCTATCTGAGGCAGGGAGGGAGACAATGGCGGCACCAGCACAGAAATAGAGTCATCCTCCATGCTCAGCACCACCACAGAGTGTATTTGCAGGGGGCTCAGGGGCAGAACGAGGGGTCCCCCCCCACCCTCCAGGCTGCATGTGGCATAGATGAGGCAGTGTAATTGCAGCAGCCAAGGGAGGGGGCTCCATGACCAGGCAGGCATGGGCTAAGAACAGAAGCCCTTAACCTCCCGCCCCCCAAAAAAAAAAAAAATCTGCCACCCTAGGCAGGTGCCTATGTTGCCTGCCCCTAAATACAGCCCTGCCCCTCCCGCAACATGTCATGGCATTCCAGGAGGGCAGGGTCACCTGGATACATTGGGCCTGGATATGGCCTCCCACTGCTAGGAAACCTGGCCTGATCCCGAGGGATGTGCCCACCCTAACCTGAGCCAATAGGACCAGTCGGTTCCTGGCCGCTGCAGGTTGGGTCACAAGCATCTAAAAGATTCTTTCCTAACCCGCAGAAGACCCTACAGTAGTGTTTAAAAGATTGCACACAAAGAGCAATTGAGCCTGACCAATTCCTAAGTGCTATGCTGTTTTAAAAGAGGAAAGCACATAGCAACAGAATGCAAGGAAAGAAATATATGACTACCAATTTTTAAAGTCTGGAAAGCAAGTAAGGTACAGCAGCAGACTGATACAAGGGCAGATGGGAATCCAGGAGCCCACATCAAATAAGGGAGCTCCCCCAGTACAGCTCACTGCACCACACATATACTGGCCACTTCAGTGACAGCACACAAACAAGCCAGCATGGGATTCCAACACCAGAAGCACTCAAATGCCAGCCACTCTATCCTTGCCTTAGGGCTCCTTCACAAAACACCCCAGTCTTCAGCTCCAGGGAAATAGCACATGTTGTCTTCACCCCTGGGTTGGGTGTTGTGTCAAGATTTTTGCCACATGCAAGCAAACCAGCGCAAAGCCATGTAAAACCCTTCACACAATACCTTACCCACAGGGGGAGGCAACATAAGCTGAGCAGTGTGTTCCTCAACCAAGGGAGTTGTAAAAACCTTCTGAATTTCAACACTGTCTGCCAACAGAAGAACTAGGTTTTAGGAGGGATTTGAAGGGAGGGAGCAGACTGCATGTGTGTTCAGGGAGGGAGTTCTAGGCATAGGGGCAGCATGGGAGAAGAGGTAAGGATGGTTTAGAAAGCAGGAGACTCTGGAATGAATCAGAGTGGTGACAGAGGAGGAGCGAAGTTCCTTGGTGAAACTGTATGGGACAATGAGGGCAGGAAGATAGGGAGGAGCAAATAATCATGTAGACAAGGAGTTTGTGTTAGATGTGAAGGTGGTAGAACTCGTGGAAGGAGCATTTTTGACCATCAAGAATGAGCTTTTAGCACAGCTTTATGCTGCAATCAATCGGCTTCAGTATGAGTGTAGCACCACCGTCGCTCTAACCGCCTCCCTTCCTGCTTCAGCTGATGCAGATCTTCCGTGAACCTCGGGGCCCTGTGTCACCTATGCTCAGGAAGCGGATGTCTGGGAGCCGTACAGTTGATGGCCTCGCCTAACAAGATGTTCCAGAGAGTGACAAGGGCATCAAGCGAGCCGCCGTCGAGGTCAGAAGGTATATCCCCCAGAGCATTCCGGAACCACTCTGGTTCCATAAGTCTCCGAGGGCGAACCAAACAAACCAGTTCCACACCTTGCTGGGGGCAGACATGTGCTGGGAGACTGGCCTGTAGGATATAATGATCTGTCCATGACAAGGGCATAGATGACACCTGCCCCACTAATGGACCACCCTCCTCAAGGCCAGTGCAAAACACCAGGTCCAGAGTGTGTCCCCCTTCATGAGTCAGGCCAGATATTACCTGAGACAGGCCCATAGTTCCCTTGGCAGCCATGAACACTTGCTCTGCTCCCTTAACACCGGAGTCGGCGTGGATGTTGAAATCCCCCAGGACTAAGAGCCTGAGACAGGGGCGAGACAGGTCCCCTGCCTACCCTGGGGAGGGCCACTGCAGTCGCCTCACTTTGGACTGGTGGGAAGGGCAGCCCAAATTAGCAGTCCCCCGCCCCAGGCTGGAGGAGTGTGCTCACACACGCACACACCCCTCCCCGATCAGCTGTTTGGCAGCCCCGGTGAGCATGCTCCTTCAGTCCCCCAATCAGCTGTTTGACAGCCCAGGTGAGCACGCTCCTCTGGGTCCAATCCTTTGGCTGGGCCTAACAGATTGGTGAGAGTACATTAGCCCAGCTGGGTGAGCATTAGTCTGCGTCGCGAACCTGACTTTCTCCAGATGACTCATCCGGTAGCAGCCACCCACCCACCTGCCCCCAGGCAAAAGTGGGTGAAGATCTGGTGGCCACCAAACTAATGAGCAGGTGACTCACAGGTTACTGTCTCGTCTGTTTTCACACAGTGTATGTCCATCAAACATTCCTATGATAGGAGGGGGCCTGCATCACCGTTTTGTACAGGGCTCCAATTTCCGCAGATCTGACACTGCGTAAACAAGGGTGTAGCTATAACAGGTGCAGCAGGTGGCGCATGAGCCTGGGGGGCCCACATGCATGTAGAAGGCATATTCACATGGGAGTAGAGTGTCTCAACACGGTGCCTATTTTACTTTCTACATCACTGCCCTAGCTATGCCCCTGGCAGAAAGCTCCAAGTTTCTTTGTGCCCAGAGTCCCACAGTTCTAAACGTGAATCTGTGAAGGAATGTGCAACCAGTTAGACTGATAGCATTGGTCTGGGGACTAAATGCTGGTAATGTAACTAATTTCTGTGTTGTTCGGAGGGGAGAGGAACTAAGATAATAAAGGGGCTGGAATGAAAGCCCTACCAGGAAAGACTGAAGGAAGTGGGAATATTTAGCCATTAGTGCTAAAGACAGCATGAGGGGGACAGGATAGCAGTTTTCAAATATCGAAAAGGCTATCACAAAAATGACCGAGGGTGATTTTTCTCCACTGTCACTGTCAAAAGACAGCAAGAGGGAATGAGTTTAAATTGCTTGCAAGATAGGATTTGGTTAAATATCAGGAAAAACTTCTCAGCTGTACAGTAAAATGGAATGGAATAGGTTACTGGAATCTCCTTCCTTGGAGGTTTAAAAAAAACAAAACAGATGGAGAAGCGTCTGACTCTGATGCTATAGGGTAGGGAATCCTGCCTTGGAGCAGGGCTGTTGGACTAGATGGCCCCGGAGATTCCTTCCACCATGTTTGGCCGGGAAGATCTCAGTCAGTTCCACAATGGGCAGGGTGGTCAACTCCCACCGATCTAACAGAGGGATTGGAGCCTGACTATTTAATTCCTACTGCACATGAGTTGACAGGGAGGAGGAAATGAGAATCAATATACAATAAACCTTAGCATCCTATTTCCTTTAGTATTAGAGGCCAATCTGATACCTAGTCTGGGTTCACAAGATACACTATTAGGTCTTTCCTTGGGAGATATCTATGGCACTGGGCAGGCGGCCTCTGGGAGGAGTTTTCCAAAGAAAAATAAAATCTCTTTCAAGCGAGGAAAGAAACTACACTGAGATGAAATGAATCACCCTGCCTGTAAGGGAAAAATGAACCAGGACGTCATTGCCCGCACAGACCTCATTGCAAGAGGGAGCAGCAATCCTGGCTGTGCTTATAATTCACCAGCCCAGCGAGGAGGATTACAGCTGGGTTACTCACATAGTAACATCACTGTTGTGGCTCTGTTTGGAAATACCAGGCTGGGCTTTATTTTAACTAGGCTGCACTGCCAAGGGAGGGGAGGGGAGGGAAAGCTGGGGAGGGAGAGGAGAGCAGTAGGTCACCCTAACCCCACCAGGCAGGTAGGGAGCGGTACCTCCAGGCAGCGAGCGCTCTCGCCTTCTCACTGCCAGCGCACGGCAAAGCGCTGTTATTTATAAGGCGCTATTTTAATCGCGCTCGCTCATTGGCCACCCCGCCTAGGTGCTGGAGCAATCGCACCCAGGGCAAAGTTCCCCTCCCCAGGAGACCGAAACTGCTGGTCGGGGAGAGGCGGCGCTTGGGGCGGCTGCTGGCCCAGTTCTGCAGCGAAGGAAAAGCTTCCCTGAGGCTGCGTGTACGGGAACACAGGGCTGCTTGGGCAAGGGGAAGTATCCGCGACTACCTGGCTGCAGCAGCCGCAGCAAACCGCTTCCTGGAAGAGCAGCCGCCTGGAAGCCACTGCTGGGCTAGGAGAGACGCTGTAGCTACAGCCCCGCACCCCCATTGAAATCAATCGCATAGTAGCCCCCCACCCTCTTGACTTGTTGCACCCTGCTACTAATGAAGCAGCGATACATTATAATAAAAACAAAGGAGGCGGGGGTGACAGATTATTATTATTTTGCAGAGAGGGTAGTTTATTATTCCAGTAGTGGGGAACCGCCGGGTTTTATTTGACCCCTTTCCATTTCCTGGATCTGGTCCCTAGATCCAGTTCCTAATCCCAAACCCTGAAAGTCTCTGAGCCTCAGGGTAAGGGAGCAGAGATGAGGGCATGCACACATGGCATGGGGACAGATCCATCGCACAGATTTGTGATCTGGACTTTCCTCTTCCTGAGCACATAGATATTGATATATCTATGTATATAGTATCTAGGGCTGTGGTGTTTAGGGGTGCTGCAATACACACGAGACAAACACGGTAGACACCGCACTCTCAAGATCAGGTCACGTGTAGGCTTTATTGCTTCTGGACTGGAACAGGGACAGTGGCTCCAGATCTGTTCCTGTCCAGTAGAACCAGCAACACAGACCCTTCTAGAAAGCGGAAGTGGTTCTAAGGCACTGTACAAACCAAGGGTATTTTATACAGCACAGGATAGTTTGAGGCAATGGGAAGGGTGAACAAAGGAAAAGGGGTGAGTCCAGAAGTTATTTAAATCTTAGCTCCTTTGGAGGTGTGAATGGTCTTTCAGCTGGGAAAACAGTAAACAAGGGGTGCTCAAGCCAGGGAGCTACCCATGGCAACTAGCATTGATTAGGAAGGTGCCCTTTTAGGCTTGTGCAAGGACATCAGCCATTTGTCCTTACCAAAGCCTTTTTGATGGTTTTAACCATTTATGGAGCTGCAGGCTGCCTTATACATGCCAGGGGATTTCAGAACATGCCGACAGTATGTACACACAAACATGTAAATGGCTGTTTGTCAAACCTAGGGCTACTGCTCCAGAAAAACACTAAAGCAGCAGTTCCAGGTTTGCCAATGTAATGCGTGGAACCTAGGTCTAGGGCTACTATGGGACCAGGAGAGAAGGGCAGTCCTGCTCTCCATCCGTCAACTGTTTGGTGAGGAGCAGTGTGTCTGAGGCAGCATTGAAACACTGTCGGTGGGGTGTCCTAATCTCTGCTGAACAGCTGATCAGTGGTGAGCAGCAGGATACTCTTTCCAACTGCACTTCAGCAGGGAGCAGGCTAGCCCTGTCTAATCTGAAAGGGTGGGGGCTGGGCCATAGTACAAAACTGAGGAAGGAGTGCCTCTCTTTCTCCCTGCCCCACCCCCCAGCAACCATTGCACCAAACTGGACTAGCCACTAGTGTCAGTGAGGCCCCATCAATAGCCGTCATGGGAAGCCAGAGCAAGCCGAATTTAGAGGCAGGGGACTAGATTTGGCCTATAAACTGGATATTTCCCATTCCTGACTTACAGCATTGTGTATTGTACATATTAAAGCACTTGTGAAAAATCAGAGAGTGTTCCACAACAGCTGGATACCAAGCTAATTGGCCATTTCCTTCCTTGGTGCATGAGTCTATGAATAATTTCAAAGGTAATTCAGATTAAGTTCAGTTTTCCTCTGTTACTTCTATACTGGATGAATTTTGTATCTTTCATTCAGGGTCTGATCCAAAGTACATTATAATGATTATTGGTGGTGTTATTTATATAGCGCCAGTGATGTACCTGGCACTGTACAATCAATAATTATAGACAGGTCCCTACTCCCAGGGGCTTACAATCTAAGAGACAAGGGAGAGGTGAACATCGGGAGAGACAGACAAGAGTACGTTCATGAGGCTGAGAAGTTGCAGGCTTATGTGCTTCACTTAGTTACAGGGAACTAGGTTCTGAGTGAGAAGGAAATGATGCAGTTTCATTCATGACAAGCTAGAGAAAGCCTGAGGTAAGAGGTGGGTTTCAGGAGGGATATGAAAGTTGGAAGGGAGGGAGCAGAGCGAATGTATTCAGGGGGGGAGTTCCAGGCATGAGGGGCATCAAGAGAGATGGGGCAAAGACATTTAGAGGAGAAAGGGGGCCACAAGCAGGCAAGGGTGGAGCAAGCTCCCAGGCAGGAGTGTGCCAGGATACAAGAGTGGAGAGATATGGGGGAGCAAGGCCAGGAAGAGCCTTGAAGGTGAAGATCAGGAGCTTGTGCTGAATGCGTTCATTTTGCTAAACTGAATTAATGTTATATCTACCAAAACCTTTTCCAACGAAACTCTTTTTCCAGAAGAAAAAGTAAAACAGGCACATGTTTTTTTAATGTTTTTCTCTGAATGAAAATAGCATTTCTTATTAGAAGAATTTTTATTAAAAGTTCAGTACAACCCTAATTTGGACATTAGATTGCTTTAGAATATAGGAGGAAGACATCCCAACTTTGGGCCAGGGCCAGCTCCTGCCGATTTCAAAAGCAAATATTGTAGGCATGCCACTACAGCAGTGTGACTCAGTTACATTTCTGTAGGCCCATTCCCACCTCAAGTCCATCCATCGATATGAGGGGAAGAGGTTGAGCGAGGTTGCTGCCACCACCGTGGCAGACCAAACCCCTGTCCTAACATTCCCAGCTCACCCACCTAGCGGAAGAAGTGGACGGCAATTCCATCTCCTTCCAGGAAGCATTCATTGTAGCTGGTGTCTGGCTACTGCAAAGAATCACAATGAATTAAATTTTCTCAGATCGATGGCTTCAGTCACAATGCAGAAAAACATACTTTGCAATTGGTGGCCAATCCTGGAAACATACACTGGGGGGGCTTTTAGATGGATGCAGAGGCAGCTGTCCCCGGAGCTGCTCCAGGGGTGGACCCCCATGTCTGCCTGCTTGCAGCCCCACCGGGGTTGGCTTCAGATGGACTCGGTAGGTTCCCCAGCCCGCAGTCCATCCACATGGCACCCCCCACCCATCACAGAGTTGTGGGCAATTGTCCAAAGCTCTAGCCTGGCACCTGCAACTCACCTGCAGGGCAACGGCTGGCCAAACGTGGAGCAGCAACATGGGTCCACCAAGCAGATGGATAGCTGCTCCTCTTTGGGCCTATGCCCCAGGTTTGGCCAGTCCACTCCACCACTGGTGCTCTGGGATGTTCCGGAGCACTGCTGGTGGGGGTCCCCTGGACCTGCTCTGCCTGAACATCTGGTTGGGGCTGCTTTTTGACAGACAGGCCACCCAGGGGTGAAGCAGGCTGATGCAGCCAGCACTATTAAATGCATCCACTATGACTGGTAGTTGCAGCCACCAACACCATCCAAGAAGGGGGTGGTGTTATTGCCACTTTCCTTAACTGGCCACATGAACAGGCCACACGAGATTGATCTGGTCTGTAGGTTTCCAATTGAAGCACACTGAGCTAGAGCCTCTGTCCCATCTTACAAAGTGGTGGTGGTCTGGATTTGTATGCTCTTCTGTCTCCTGCATGCCATAATCTCAAACAGTTGGGGAACAAATAATTTAAACGATGAAAATATTGTTTAAAAAATGAAACATTGTGAAAAGCCAGATATCAGGCCAAATCTTCAGCAAATTTGCAGAGGTCCATTGACTTCAGCATAGCTAGATCTACTTATCCACTAGCTGAGAATCTGACCAGTCATGAAGCAAGACCAAGCATGCATGCAGCATTTCTGAAGAATTAGGAACATGTTTTGTCCTACCTTATCCTTGGCAGCCCACATTGATGTCAGTGGCTTGTACTGTGATGTATTTCAGAGTAGAATTTGACCCCTAGCTGATAGCGACTACATAACTGAGGAAGGTGAACTGTGAACTAAGCATGAATGCTGTTGTTAAAGAACACCTTAGTCACTAACAAGAACCCAGATTGGGTTGCTATGTTCTTGGAGATTGCTCTTGTTGGGACATGGCTGAAAACGCAGCAATTCTCATTCCCCATGTTGTAAACTGAGATTATGTGAGCTGCATAAGTGAGCAGCCTGAAAGGCACAGGCAGAATAACAGAGATATTGGGAGAATCCGACCATTCCATTCTGAAGATGCTGTGTGTTGGAATTTATATAGGGGTTTGCCAGACAATGGCAGAAGCTTTCTGCCTTAAGTTTCTGCCATTGTCTGGCAAACTCCTATATAAATGCCCTCACTGCACCATGCTCTGCAGAACCATGGTGCTGTGAGGCTGCATGTGTAAATCAATATTGTTACATAGGGAGTTCATTTCAAGGTGCAATTTCAAACACTGAGGCAAAGTACACACAAAACAGAGGTAAGTCTGTATGGAAGCGTAGAGGGGAAAATAACCATGATGTGTAGGATGCTGTTTGCAAAATGTCTGCCGTCTCATTGTCATTTGGAAAAAGTGAATAAAATATACCATGTAATGACTTCTACTGAACCAAATATTAGCTTCACTGCATTCAAAGAAACTGCTTTAAAGAATGGAGACAAAGTAAGTTGAGATGACATGGGCCCTTTTTACATGGGTGGCACCCACGCATGAACACCCAGGGAACATGTGTGGGTGCTGCCCGTGTAAATCACATGGGGGTGGGGCGTGCGCTCCCACACACACGCATCCCCACTCACAGAGGCACCAGAAAAAATGGAGATGCCTCCATGCGTGGGGTTTAATGGGGGGGTGCCCATCTACACCCTCCCCCCATGCAGCGCACACAGTGAACATGCCCCTCCCCCCCACACCACAGCCCATGTAAAAAGGGCTGTGGTTTATTATTCTGTTGATGAGAGTATAGAAGCTTTCAAGTTATACAGAGTTCTTCAGGTATCTACTAAGTCAGGACAACAGACTAAGCAATGCAGGCTATATTATATATAATACTTGTGTAACTTGAAAGCTTGCATCCTCTCACCAACAATAGCTGATGCAATAAAGGTATCTGATCCCACATTTGGGATCAACACTGAGTGAAAACAGACATAATGTGGGCCGGGCACTCTATGGCCCTCCTAAGCCGGGAACTCACTATCACATGAGTTTCTGGGCCACCAGATGTGGGCCCACTGCTGCCCTGGCCCGGGTAGGTGACTGGCCCAGTTGTGGTCCCCCAGAAGATTCCAGTCCCAGAGTCCAACGCGAGCCTGCACATCTGCTCACACCGCCATCCCCTCCTGGGGATCAGGGGCTGCCATGGCCGGTGGTCATGGCTGCCCATGATTGGCTGCCATGGCTGCCTGTAATGGGGGGGAGGAGGTGCTAGAGGCATGCCAGGGGTGGGTCTGACCTCCCACATGTTTGTTATCTTCCTCCTCTGAGAGCAGAGAAGGGGAGGGCTCGCCAGCCGGTCCAATCAGGTGCATGTCTGTTCAGTGCCCCAGCCCCATGCCTGACCCAGTTAGGGGCACCTCCACCCCACCCACCCCGGATCATGTATCTGCACATCTGTTTTCACCCACAGCAATCACACTCTATCAACAACTTTAAAGAATGCTCCGAGTGAAAGCTAAGTAATCAGTGACTGGAAATACTAAAGTAAGGTTGTACCTTGACTTTATCCCATGCACTGAAATACATGAGCCCATGCTGTTGTAGAACAAGCTACACTTATATAGTTCCCAGCCATTCCCAGTTTACCTGGTCACAGTGACTTCCTACCCTAACCACTAGCTGCCACACAATTATTTATCCACTCTCCTTACTGCTGTCCCCTCACAACTGCCACGGAATCTTTCATGATGCCCAGGTAATTCTGAAGGGCTACCATGCTGACACCAGAAGCAACTGATCCAATTCCCACCCTCTCCTTCCTCACTAATTTGCATATCACTATGCTATTACTTGTAACAAATTGACATGAAGTAGACAGGGTTGGCAAGCATGACTAGTGCCATTATGAGCTCTCATCAAAATCAACAGGACTCTGTCCACAGATGTCTACAGTATTGTGAGGTCCCACCAGTGTAGAACTCAGATCCTGTGCACTTCAAGACAGGCACCTCAGCACAGCTAGTCTTGCTAGCAATCCCCTAGACCAGGGCTGCCCAACTTCTTGGCCCCTGTGGGCCAGATCACCTCATGACAATTTGCTGGCAGGCTGGATTGCATAACAATACCTCATTGTGCAACCGCTGCGCATTATTTCTCAAGCACAGAGGTAGGCAAACCCTGTTCAGATTTAGCAACAAAAACTGTGCAAGTTAAACATGCCAAGTTCGGAGCTGTTATGGCCGATATCATTCTGAAAACTATATTTTAATTTTACTGACATTTAATGCAGTTGGATTTTAAGACCATGGGAACCCTACCATTGTCTGAATCCAGCCCATAGAATACCAGTTGGAAAGCCCTGCCCTAGACTGCTAAAGACCTGTTCTTCTGTGTTCCTGCCTACACACCCCTGCCTCACATTGCCAGGAAGTGAGAAGCATCTGAGTAACTAGAAGGCTGTAGCTGGCTTTGGCTCAGAATTTGCCTTTGTGTCTGCCCTGTCTCTGCTTCTAGCTATCCCACACTCCAGCCCCTCACCCTGCCTTCAGCTGGCACTCCCACCCCCTGCCCCATCCTCACCATATCGATTCTGAATTGACTCCATGGCACTGGTCTTTGCTCAGGCCTTTGACTCTGATTCTGCTGACCCCCTGATACTAACTCCAGCCTCTGACCTTTGCATTTCAACCTGTTCTGGCTTCTGACCATGCCTTTATGTTCCCATGCAGTTTGCCAACAGATTTAGACTGACCTGACTAGCAATTAACCCTGGCTTGGCTTGTAGACAATAGGTATTTTCAGAAGTGACGTTACCATGCTTAGCCATACTTTACCACACTTAAAGTATGGCTTTACCGTCACTTCTGTTTGGCAGCTGCCAGATGTTCACCATGCTTTGCCCTGAAACATGGTAGCAGTTATCACCAGTTGTGATCTCAGAAAATTACGGAGAACAGCTGGTGGTAAGCGCTACCACGGTTCGGGGCAAAGTGTGGTAAGGTGCACTGTCATGTCTGTTCTTGGTACTGGCCTACCCAGGGGTGGGGTGGCAGCCGTTACCCCAGATTGTGTTTAAGAGTGGTAGCATCACTTCTGAAAATACTCAGTGTTTCTGGGATACCCCTGTGACAGCGCCCTCTGCTGGCCAACCCTGACTGCAGGTCGACTCCTGACACATACACATAGGGTGAAAACAGACATGATGCTTACCACCCTTGGTGGTCATTTATGCATGTTTCAGGGCTGCACAGGGCAACAATACAGCCCTGCAACATGCATAAATAACCACCAAGGGTGGTTAAAGGGTGGTTAGTGTCATGTCTGTTTTCACCCTAAGTCTTTTATAATTTATCAGATGCAGTTTTCAAAAGTTATCATTTATAGATATACAGAGAAGTACTATGGAGTTGACTGTAGGGCCTTGTTTCACCTGGTCAGCAAGTTGTTTAGAAATACATTTTTGCAGCCTCTCCACATTCTGGACCTGATCCACTGAACTTGTTGGAAAGGTTTCCATTAAATTCTGTGGGCAGTTAGGTAAGCTGTACCACTAAAATCAATCAAAGTTTTGCAACTGACTTCAGTGGAGACAGGCTTGGGTGTCACTGCACATCATTCAGCCTGCAAGTAAATGAGGTGTCATGTATTTAAGCTGTATAAAAACATCAGTTTCCAAAACCAAAATTCTTCATTAGTCAAAGATGCTTTATTTACACAGGGTGAAAGATTGATCTCACTGAAGCTAACAAGAGTGGAATTGGCAGAAAAGCTTTCGTTGTAAATTTTCTCCTTATCAGATGCCACGTTTGCTCATCTCAACTTGTTTCTGTTCCCATCCAAATACAGTACTTAATGTAACTCAAATGTTTACACAGTAGATTAATAAAGCAGGCAATAAATCATTTCCTTTGTCAACAAAGCAACGGGGACATCCTGTACATAGCCACTTGAATCAGCTTTGTGTCTGGAATACTAGTGAAAGGGATTGCCTACTAACAATGGAGCAAGGCATCATTTCCTGTGTAATATGGAATACATAGTTACCACCATTTTATTGGTTACATTTTGTATCAGATATCCATTGTATTACATATATGATTTTGAGTGTAGTGTCCCATCAGTATACAGTTCACAATATTAAGTATAACACTAGTAAAGATATGTTTTCAAAGAGATTTTACTATATTTATTTATTTATTTCATTCCATTTGTTAGCCGCCCCCTCATGCCGACAGCATCTCGGGGCGGCGTACAATATTATAAAACCCAATATAACAATCAAAAACAACAATAAATCAACCCCCAGCAATTTAAAAACATCACTAAAAATCAACCCCCGCCCTCCTCCCCCACCACCTCCACCCTTCCCTCCAAAGGCTTGGGCAAACAGCCAAGTCTTACAGACACATCGAAAGGCCAACAGGTCCGGGGCCAGGCAAGCCTCCTCCAGGAGGGAATTCCATAACCACGGTCCGGTCACTGACAACGCCCTCTCCATTGTGGCCCCCCGTCTTACACGGGAGACCTCCAGAAAGGCACCCCCGGTGGACCGAAGGGATCACTCTGAGGCGCGGAGGGCGAGGCGGTCCCCGAGGTATGAGGGGCCCAGACCATGCAGGGCTTTGTAAATCAATACAACACCTTGAATCTGGCTCGGTACGCTATAGGCAGCCAGCGCAGAGTGCGGAGCACCGGTGTTATGTGCTCACGCCATCTCGTCCCCGTCAGGAGATGGGCCGCCACATTCTGCACTAGCTGCAGCCTCCGAACCAGAAACAAGGGAAGCCCCATGTAAAGCATGCTGCAGTAGTCCAGTCTGGAGGTGATGAAGGCATGGATGAGAGTGGCCAGATCGGGCCTGGAGAGGTAAGATCAAAGCCTCCATACCAGATACAGCTGGCGAAAGGCTGCTTTAGCCACCACCTCCACCTGCCGATCCAGAGGCCCGAATCCAAAACCACCTCCAGACTCCGAACCTGAAGAGCAACAGGTGGTCGAACCCCCCCCTATCAGGGGGGCCAGCACCTCCCCCGCCCTTCCCACCACCATCACCTCCGTCTTATCGGGATTGAGCTTCAGTCTGCTCTGCCGCATCCAATCCACCACAGCCTCCAAACATTAGGAGAGTAAAGAGACAGCAGGACTGGGTCAGTTGAAAACAAGAGGTACAGCTGAGTGTCATCAGCATATTGGTGACATTGCACCCCAAACCCTCTCACGATCTCCCCCAGGGGCTGCATATACACATTGAACAACAGTGGAGACAGAATGGAATCCTGCGGAACGCCGCAGGTCAAGGCCCGGGGGCTAGATGTTTCAGCCCCCAGCACTACCCACTGGCTTCTACCTGAGAGGAATGAGCGGAACCATCCAAGGACAGTTCCGTCCAGACCCCTCAAGTCTCGCAGCCGTCTCAACAGCAGCCCATGGTCCACGGTATCAAAAGCAGCCAAGAGATCTAGCAGGATCAAAAAGGTTGAACATCCCGTGTCCATCTCCCGGTGGAGATCATCCACCAAGGCCACCAACGCCGTCTCAGTACCATAGCCGGGGTGGAACCCAGATTGAAAAGGGTCAAGGAAAGCGATACTGTCCAAATGCGCCTGGAGCTGCAGTGCCACTGCTCGTTCAATAACCTTCCCTAAAAAGGGAAGATTAGAGACGGGGCAGTAGCTGGTGAGTGTGTCCACATCCAAAGATGGCTTCTTCAGCAGGGGGCGCACCACAGCCTCCTTGAGGCTGGGCGACAACCTCCCTTGCCAAAGGGATGCATTCACTACCCTCACCAGCACCATCCCCAAAGTCTCCCTGGAGGCTTTCACCAACCAGGATGGGCACGGATCTAATTCACAACTTGTGGCTCTAACAGACTCCAGGACATTCACCACATCGGCCGGCGTCACTTCCTGAAACTCATCCCAGAAAGATCGACCAGACGGGGCCTCCATAACCTCATGCCCCTTGCTTACTGCTTCCAATCCAGTGTCAAAGTTACTTTGGATCTGAGCGATCTTGTCTGCGAAGTAGGTGACAAACTCCCCACAGCGGGCCTGGGACAAGTCCCCATCCAGGCGGAGGGAGGCCAGACTGACCAGCCCCCGCACCACCTGGAACAGCTCCCCTGGACACGACTTCGCAGACGCTATGAGAGCAGCAAAGAACTCCTTCTTTGCTGTCCTCACAGCCTCAACATAGGACTGCAAATGGGTTCTATGGAGAAGTCGATCAGATTCAGAGCGAGTCCGACACCAGCATCGCTCTAGTCTCCTACCTACCTGTTTCATACACTGCAGCCCCTCAGTAAACCAAGGGGCCCTGTATATATGAGCTTTTGACTCAGAATGAAAATAAATATGCAGAGATAAATATGCAGAGATGCTTAATACAGTGAAGTCAGCAGATTTTTCCATGACTGCTTAATCCAATTTGTTGTTTCTGAATTAGTTTCTCATACTTTCCAACAGTCCCTACTTAGGAGGGACAGTCCCGCTTTTGGTGCTGTGACCCATCATTGGATAAAAACATGTGACAGTCAGTAGCCCACTGTGGCCTGCTTTGTCCTGGACTTTACCTGCACATCTGTGCAGGTGCCACCAAATGTTGGCCTGGGATTGGCCCAGGTCATTTTGGCAGCTAGTTTGGGCTCTGACCTCAGGAAACTCCTGAAGTCATAGCCTGGGCTAAAGTCTGCCTGACCAGGCCAAAGCAAGCCACAGATACCAGCATGGCAGCCTGTCATGGCAGGGGGTGGGGCACTGGGTGCAGCATGGGGGCACGGCTAGACACACATTCAATGTGATCCCTGGCCATGGGCATGTCTGTTGGGCACCCCGAACTGGTCCGGACCATATCCACTGCGGCTCCCTAGTTCAAGTTGGGCCAACACTGAGGGACCATCACTTCTGGTTTTACCCATTGTCCCTCATTCAGGGGATCAAAGTCCCTCTTTCAGGAGAGAGAGGGTTGTGTTTTTTTAAAGAATTAAAGCCGTATGCACCTCTTTCCTGGTTGCCTCCCAAGAAAAGCCCTTAGGAGGACAATGAGGAGATGATGGAATGACAAAAAACAAAGTAGAATTATAAGCAAGATAATTTCTCTCCCTCTTTATGCACCTGGAATTTTGGGAGGTTTGTGTGTGCGCGAACATGTAAGTTCAAGAGGGGGGTGATGCTTATTTGCTATGGAGTGGGGTTTATTGGCTGATGGCTTGTCCTTCCATGGCCATTCACTTCCAAACTATTTTCCTGAATAAACCATATTTCAACAATTTAACTAAGCAGTTCTATAGGAAAATATCACTAAAAATAAGGTCAGCAGTCAAGTGTAGTGAGGCAGGCACATCAGGCACAACTTAAAATTTAGTTCATCCTCACCATTTCTCTCCTTTTCTTACTGGAATATGGGTGAAATCTGGTTCATATTTCTCATGTAAAATGGGGCCATTGATGTTAATAAGATGAAGGCAAGACAGATACTGGCACTTATCCTACATCAGAACCACTATCAGCTGCAAATGGAATATGAAAATCACAGTGCAGAATTTATTGCTGAAAATACTTTGCTCTGATTTGTGTTGCTCGTAGAGCCCAGGCACTCTGCGGGCCTGGACTAGCCAATTCTTTTTAATGCATCACAAATTAGGAGGCCCACTGAAAAATTTCCAGCAGTGGCACTGGTTCTGAAATGACTTCTGCAAGCTACTTGCTAGTTCATGGTGGAACTGCGGCTCACACGCAGACATACTTCTGAATGCATCATTCACAGTAGTGGTTCAAAACACTCGCACTAACAAGTGGCCCACTGGTCACTTTGAAAATTTAGTACAAGCAAGCTCTGCAAGCCAGATAGGAGTTGGGGTAGAGGTACTTTAGTGGTATACTCAGGGAGGGGGAAGGAAGGGGAAGTTCAGATCATGGACCTGTGATCATGGATCAGACCATGGACGTCTGTCCTTAAGTGCATGCCTTAATCTCTGGGTGTTTTTAGACAAGCGCCTCCCCACCCATTACGCATGTTGCAGGGCTGCATAGGTTGTCAATGCGGCCCTGCAACATGCATGATGGGTGGGGAGGCGCTTGTCTAAAAACACCCTCTGTTCCTGTCCCCTGAGCTGCCATGGTCCTCACTGATTATTGTATAGGCTTTTCACCCAGGGACTCCCATTCTGCTGGCTACATAACACCAGTATGTAGCAGGGCAGCGCTTGCTGCCTCCACTTCTTTGCAGGATTAGGGCCCCAAACAAACAAATCCACCATACACAGTCTTCCCTACCATGTGGATGTGTTAACAAAGTGCTCCATTTCACAGTTCGCCACATGCTCACACCTAATGAGGCAAGCCCTTCCCTAAGCTTCCAGCCTTTTGGACCCTTCTCCGTCTCTCCATTAGTCAGCTACCTTGAAGGTAGACCCTGGTGATGCAGAGCCAGACTCTTCTGAGCCACCAATTAGCTCATAAGCAATTTTCTAAATGGCCAGGGTGTTCTTAAGGTTGCCATCTTCCCCCAGGCTTTTACCCAACAGTAGTAGGGTAATACTGGAAGGGAGTAAAGAGACTGCTCCCAGTCCCTTCCAAACATTGTGATGCCACAGAGCTCCAAAGGAGGAGGGATCACATCAGAAAGAGGATGGAGCAAAGGGACTCTTCCATTAGAACATAAGAACATAAGTAGTGCTATACTGGGTCAGACCAATGGTCCATGAAGACCAGCATCCTGCCTCCAACAGTGGCCAATCTCTGTCTCTTGTGAGAAGTACCCAACAGGTCACAATGGGCAATCCATTCCCTGTTGTTCCAGCCCCCTGACCCCCAAAACTCACTTGGCTAATAGCCATTTATGGACCTATCATCCAAGAACTTATCCAATCCTTTTTTAAAACTAGCTACACTACTGGCTTTGACTACTTCCTCTGGTAGTAAATTCCACAAGTTAATTGTGTGTTGAATGAAAAAATACTTTCTCTTATTTGTTTTAAATCTGTTGCCAGTTAATTTCATGGAGTGTCCATTCCTTTCAGTCCAACCTGGAACCTAGACTTAATGAGTTAAAACCTGGAGACCTTGAGTCAGACCTAGAAGGGTGTTACCCCTAAGTGCTCTCCTGGGGATGCACCCTGCCACAGATTACCCTGGGCCTCATTCAGCAGGGATTTGAGATGTTCCTGTCACAGGGACTGTCACGGGTTGGAGGTCCGCACCCCCACTTTACCGGGTTTTAGTGACTCAGTTTCCCTCGTGTACAGCCCACTTGGATCAGTTTTTCTCTCTGGCCGATTCAAGCCTGCAGCAGGGACAACCCCTTTGTCACCCAAGGGCCCGATCCTTCCCGTTTACAGACTCTTTATCTCTGGGTTCGTAAGAGCTTGGGAACTCTTGTTGCTCACTTGTGTTCCAATGTTAGACACAGACACTTCTTCATAAAGATAAGAAGTCAGTTTATTGATTACAATAAGCAAGATAATTGATACAGAGTGGTTACTAGAAATCAAAGGTAAATATAACGCATTCCTAGCCTATACTGGTTGAATTCCTAAATAAGCATCTTACCCTGCCAAGGTCCCTAAGTTCTTCTCAGTCCTTGATGTAAGCAACTGGGTCTTCAGTCTTAGAGTTGCTAGAAAGCAAAGTCCCCTCTCTCAGTTCATGGTTAGGCTCAGCCCTCCTGGCTACAAGATGTTGAGTGAGTTCCCGATAGTCCCTCTCCCCTCTGGGGTACAACTCCTTATATCCCCAGGAGGAAACTCCTTGTATCTTCTCGAGGCTTCTAGAATTCCTTTTGTTCTCTTTATCAGCTTTTCTGTGTCTCTTGCATGTAGGCAATGGCTGCCTGCATTAGCATATTAAATGTCTCTGGCCATCTGTCTGGGCTGAATCCACAAACTGTCTTACCATTTCCTGGAGCTTCATCATGAAGTTATACAGTTCTTAATTGTAACATTATATACATGTTGAACCTTTTGCTTTACATATTTACTAGACTTGTAGTCTACATGTAGGCCAGTATCACACGTGTGTGACCCTATGTTCCTCCGTGACAGGGACACTGGCTAAAACTTATTCATAAACGTTAGCAGTAGTGAGCAGATGCATGATTATATAGCCTAGCCATGCAAGTTAACACATACAGTGGCATCTCTTAGGCTGTGAAATAGTTTCCTGGAGGATTAGTAGGAGCCATAGCACTTTGGACGTTTAAAATAAAACTCTGGGCAAAACACCAAGGATACGTTGTAAGGAACAATCCTGCACAGACAGAATTAAAGTGTAAACCAATAGGTCTTTCCATGTTTGATATCCATCTAATAAATAAAATAAATAATAATAGTAATAATAATAATAATCTACCTTTAGTAAGTAACAATCTAAAATCCATTTTTTTTAAAATGACTTTTTTATTTAGACATGGTAATATTTAGCTGTGCCTCACTCTGAGTGAAATTCACTCCTATGTCCAGTATCAGGCCTATAAACACACTTACGGCCTTTCCCCCCACACACCATCTCTCTGACAACAGTTTCATTTAAGAAGTCCTTACATGGTGTATAGACCTTTCCCTGTCCGTCTGCACAAGGGTAAATTCACCCTTCTGTGCTCACAGACAATATAACAGGATTACTTTGCAGAGCGTTTGGAGTGAGGTTGCTAACCAACATGCTGCACAACAATGTGTTTACCTTTTGCATCATGAGTCATACTTCAGGACTGTGCACCTCGAAAGGGGTGTGTCATTAGAAGGCACTGAAAAACCCATTTGCTTTTAGATTACCTCAGTGCTGTCAAGTGGTAAGTTATCAGCATGTTAGCTTTTTCTTTCTGCAAGGCCCCATATGATAATTTCAGTTGTCAGAAGGTTCTACTGTATTAATGGATCTCTAACTTAAGTAGGAGCCAAACTTTGTGTTTGAGGTTCTTCTGAGTGTTTTGAGATAGTTCCAAACTAGTGATTGGTCATTCTGACTTTATATATGGAAGACTGTACCTCTTCATGTTGACATAACTTATTAGGGCGATACTTGGGAGCTCCTGTCATGTATTGAAGCCATATGTGCAAGGCATCATACAAACGCATAAGAAAAAGTGGTGTCAGCCATTTTCTCTTATCTCTAACTTCTTCCTTCCTCACGGTCTCTCTAAAAGTTTTTTATACCTTCTGGGATGACATTAGCCCTTTTCAAACAGGCCGCGGTGGGGTGGGGGGGATGGGTGTGCACCCGCAGTGGGTGGAGGTGGATGTGTGCCCGTTCCGATGGGTGTACTGTACACCCACCTCTACCTATCTTCATGCACAGAGCAGCCAGCATTGGAGCCTGTTGCTCTGTGCGTGGGTGATGGGGGGAGCGCGGGACTGTGCACGCACCCCCACCCACCCTGAATGCCATTCCTATGGGCAGCCCACCCACCCACCCACCAGGAGTGACATTCGCACCGCGCACATGTGCGGTGGGGGGGAGCGCCCATGAGAAAAGGGCAATTGTGTGAATATCCCCAAAATAATTGTCACCCATAAGGTTCTTCCTAAGAAAAAGGAGCATTATATGCTGCCATTGGATGGGATTGTCTGGAGCACTGGAGTTCGGTGCCATCAATATGCTGATGACACCCAGCTCCGAACCAGACCTTGCAGTCTCGGTGCTCACACGAAGTCTGATGGCTGTGGGGGACTGGATGAGGGCGAGTCGACTGAAGCTGAATCCCGACAAGACGGAGATGATGCTAGAGGGGAAGGTGGTGGGTGTGATGTCCCCCATCATTGACGGGGTTCACCTTCCACTGGTTCCCCAGGTTCGGAGCCTGGGAGTGCTCCTCGATGCGCAACTTCACCTAGATGCCCAGGTTGGAGCTGTGGCAAGGAGCACATTTTGTCAATTACATCTGGTGCGACGGCTTCAGCCATATATCTCAGACTCTGACCTGGCCCATTATCATCCATGCTTTCATTACCTCAAGACTGGACTATTGTAACACACTCTACGTGGGGCTACCCATGGTGACAGTTCGGAGACTGCAGCTGCTGCAGAATGCGGTGGCCCATCTCCTTATGGGACAGACCATCAGGAGCACATCACACCAGTGCTCCATTCTCTGCACTGGCTGCCTTTTGTCTTCCAGGCCTGATTCAAGGTGCTGGTTCTTACCTATAAAGCGTTATACAACTTGGACCCTATGTATCTGCGGGACCTCCTCACTCCCTATGCTATGGATTGGCCCCTGCAGTCAGCCAGGAGCACCCTTCTCGAAGACCCCGGATATCCCAAGGGGCGGGGCGACTATGGAAAGGGTGTTCTTGGACTCAGTGGCTGCACCAAGGCTATGGAACTCCCTCCCGGCAGAGGCCTGGGTGGCCCTGGACCTCTCCTCTTTTCGACACCAATGCAAGACCTGACTGTTCCACCAGGCTTTTGGTGAGGGGGATGGGTGTGGGTAGGTTTTTATTCTAAGGGTGGAGTATTTATTTCTGTTTGGGTTTTTAAAATGTATTTTATGTCTTTTACATCCCTCTCTTCCCCCCTCTTTCCCTTCCCCTCTTTTTGGGGTGAATGTTTTCTCCCATTTTTCCTCTTTCCCCCTTTTTTTATATTGTTTTGCTTATGATGATTATATATTTTATATTTGTATATATTGTAAGCCACCCCAAGCTGCCTAGGCAGAAGGGGTGGGATATCAAATATTTTAAAAGAAAGAAAGAAGGAAAAAAAGAAAAGGGAAGGTTCACTTTCAGGTAGGAAACCCACAAGCCACGGCGAGCAACAAACAACTTACAATTCCTCTGTTTTCAGTGGCATTGGTCTTTCTTGCACAAGACCTGAATGCAGCCTTATTTCTTAAGCAATGTCCCTCCACTTTCAGCACACATATTACAATGCAAACAGATCTCGTTAAGGTAGGTGTATTTTCCTGGACTCCAACCTCATGCCTGTTAGTGTTTAGTATCTTAATGGTATGCAAAGGTTAAAATTATCCTCCCTTTATGCAGTTGCACACTCAACACTGGGAACTCCCAGTGGGAGTTGTCAAAGTTTCTCCATACAGAAAGTATGTAGAACATCCAAGGAGCAACCAACAGCGTGCTTAAGAAAATATCTTTGATCTCAGTGATGCCTTTGAACTTTTCTTCTATTTGCTGGAAGATGGTGATTGCGGATGGGAAAAGCTAATCCAAGGGTAAAAATAAATAAATATTAGCAGCCTCCACCTCTCCCAAAGATAGCTCTCAGCCCCAAGGCAGGTGCTTCTGCTAGGCCAGTGTTTTGGGGAGGGGAGGGGGGACATGGCCCCGGGGGCAGAAAGTCATGGACAGGGAGAGGGCACTGCAGAAATAGCCCTTCCTGGGGCCTCCAGGAGCGCTGGTTCTGAGGTTACCTGGACTAACCTCCCTGCGAGCCCCACTCTGACTGTAGGGCCATGGCTCCTACTGGCCCTCCTTTGCACTCCCAGCTTCCAGCAGTGGGAGGTCTAAGCTAGGGACACACGAGACTGTCCCTTGGCTATCTTGGCTAAAATCTATTGATGGTCTTATTGGGTGGAAACACATATAAACACTAATCAAATGAAATTCAAATGCATGTGGAATCCTACATGTTGAACTGCACGGGTAACTAGATCTTCTCCAGATAGGATCCAGCAGCCATCCAGGCCCCAAGACCAGGAGCAGCAGCAGGAGCAGCAGTGGCCCTGGGGGAGTCAGTGACAGTGGGAGCAGCAGCAGGGGCTTTCACCACCGCTCCCACAGTCCCTGCCACCGCCACCAATGCTCGCACTGACTGCCACCAATGCTCTTGAGGCCCCTGCCACTGCTGCTCCCTCTACTGCCAAACATCCCATTACCTCTGATGCTACTGCTCCCGGCTGCTAAGCTGCTACTAAGCCCTGCTCCTGCCTCCAATCACCTCCTTCTGTCCTGCCCATAGCTACTGTTACCAGATGTAGCAGTGGCTAGCTAAGTGGAAGGGTCTTCCATGGGATGTGCACCAGCATTTTTTCCAGAATTAAGCTGGTTACGCAAACTATGGGTGTTACCACAAGTAACAGTGGACCACCACCATCACAACTCGATCTGGACCAGGAAGCTGCTGGCAACCCGGTCAGGATCGGGTCTGGTCACGGAACAAACATTCCCACGGCTGGGCTGGGGGGTGGGGGCAGGGAGCCAACCCCACCCCCGCACTGTGCCAGCACCCCACGCCCTGCCATGACAGGCAGCCATGGTGGCCCCAATCCAGACCAAGCTATGGCAGGCTACAACAAACGTTATAGCCTGCTGTAGCCTGCTCTGGCCTGATCGTGCAGACACTAACCCAGGCTAGGACCCCGGAGGTCTCCAGGATCAGGATCACAGGCCTGGGCTAGCCACCACCATGTCCAGGAGAAATCTGGGGTAAACATCTGGTGACCAGCCAACAAATGTGATGGTGACCCATGGGCCAAAGCAGGCCACCGTCACATTTGTTAACACCCTGTGTTTGAACAAACACATGTAATGTGGGGGGGTGTGTTTATCAGCCAAAACAGTGGTTAGGGTTACATCTGGTAACACCCATCTTAAATGAATTTGTCTAATCTTTTTATAACTATCAATCTTCAAAACATTCTATGGCATTTAATTCCACAAGTCAACTGTGCACTGCATAAAAAAGTATTTCCTTTTATTTGTAAACCTGTTGCCTGCTATTAATTAATTATTATTATTATAAGCATTTGTGTAGTGCCAGCTGTGCACCTGTCGCTTAACAGAACAATGAGATAGATGCGATCCCTGCCTATGGCTTACAATCTAATAGACAAGCAGAGGGGAGATAGGGAGAGACAAGGGATAAATCACATTCAAGCGGAAGCGAAGTCTCAGGTGCACGTGCTTGGCTTGGTTGTAGTTAGGCAGGAGTCGGGGGGGTGGGGGGCAGACAGTAAATAATTGAAAGGAAAGTTCTAACAGGCATTTCTTCATGTGTTTCCTAATGCTTTTATTACCAGAATGGTTAAATATCCATTCTTTATTGACTTTCTCCACACCATCCGTGTTCTGATATACCACTATCCTATCCCTATTTAGCTGTCTCCTTTCTAAAACGAAGAGTTCTAATCTCTTCAATCAGTGCTTCCCAAACATTTTGCCAGTACAATTCCATTTTGAAAATTAATCTAATCCTATAGCCCCAGACAGCAACAAAGACCTGCAAAGTATATTGAATATCTGTTGGGATTACGACCTCATCAGCAGATGGTGTGGCACCAGTTGGGGTCCTGAACTACAGTTTAGGAACCCCTGTCTTAAATCTTTCTTGCTACTGAAGCCATTTTATATTTCAGATCATTCTTGTTCTTTCAAAGGTGTGAGAGCACAGCAGTTACTCATTACAAGGAACTTCCTTCCAGCATGATGACCGTTTGAAAAATTTGTCATGCGTTTGTTGAATTGCTCATCGTACAGCAGGGCCTTTGTTTTAGCTTGGGGAGGGAGCCAGCGCTCATGCAGTCTTGAGTTATTGTGTGGGGGTTTTGTTTTTTGCTGAATTATTTATTATTGTATTGGAGTAACAGATAAGGTCCTGGCTCCATTATTTAATAAGTCAGGAGTTTATCTAGTTGTAAACTAAACATGTGTGTGATTAAAGATTTTTCATAACCAGACTAAATTAATTATCTTTCAGGCTGCTAGGCAGGTGGACTGTTAAACGCTTTTATTTAGCTTCCTCATTTATGCAGCATAAACCCCTCCCCTTGTTTCCCACACCGACTCTGCATACACAAGGACTTTATTCAATGCTCATACTAGGCAATCAAGTTAGTGTCGCTTGAGCTACTCCTCTCCTCAACACTGCTCTGACATCAAACTATTTTGACAGCAAAAAGGTATATCAAGCTGGTGGCCTCCCGCCAAGTATATGTACAGTATTTATGGTACAATATTTTAGGAACACAATTTTATCTACAGTATTTAACTGTGCCTCTAAGCCAAAGGCATTAGCACCTTTCTAAAAGGGACACGGTTCCAGGATGAGGGATAGCCGGGGAACGTGGGAGAGGCAAGTACATGAGAAACCAGGCTGTCCACACACACTCCCAAAGCCATTGGACGCAGCTGGGTATGTGGCCTAGGACTTAGGCTGCTGCTTCTACTCGTGTCATTGGGTACAAGCATACTAAGGCCAGGTGAAAAAGTGAGGGGGCATGATGCCCACAGCTTTCCTTCTCCTTCACCTTTCCCCTCAACTATGCCTTCCCTCCTCCTTCACACTATGGGTATTTTCAGACGATACGCGGGCCGTTGGCCCCGTACCGGCACCAACGGCTTCGTTCCCCGCCGGGGTCACCCCGTAACGGCACAACAGACGTGCCGGGGGGATCCCGGCGGGGAAAGTGGGAGGGGCCGGGGCCGCGCGGCGCAACGTGCGGCCGCACGGCCCCGCCCCCTCCACGCACCCCGCCGCCCGCCCTCCGAGGAGACGGGCGGGCGGCGGGGCCAATGCGGCCGCCGCGTCCGGCCGATCGTGCCACGGCCCGGGATCCCGCCGGGGATCCCGGGCCGTGGCACGCGGCCAGACGTTACTTTTCCTTGGCCACGGCCCGGGGTCCGTTTGACCACGCTTCCCGGGACCTTCCCCCGGCTAGCCCGGGAAGCGTGGTTCAAACGAACCCCATGTGGGGATTGACCGTGGCCAACATCTGGTGCGCCGCGAACAGACGTACGCGACACGGTGACCACAGGTGGGTATTCACCGTGGTTCACCATGTTCACGTAACGTCTGAAATCACCCATACATACACGCCAATTTGCATGAGCAGCAGTTGTAAGAGCACAGACGTTTGGTACCATAGGTAAGTTGGACTTTTAATGCATTTAATTACAGTAACACCCAAAGGAACACAACGATGACCCTTTTCACACAGACATTCTAACACTGATAAAATGGGTGTTACATTTGATTATACATACTGCAGGGCTGCAGGTGTGCTCTATGGGTTCCCTGCAACATGTATAATGAAATGTAACACCCATTTTATCAGTGTTAGAGTGTCTGTGTGAAAAGGTCTATGGCCTTTTTACACGGGCAGCGGTGAGTGGGGGATGGGTGTGCTGCTGCGGTGGGTGGAGGTGGGGGTGCACACCCCCACCTCCAGCCACGGAGCCTCCTCCGGTTTGCCGGATGACTCCATTAGTGGGTGATGGGTGGAAGTGGGTGTGCGTCGGGAGCATGCACACACCCCCACTCACTGCCCGTGCTATTCTCGTGGATGAACACCCATCCCGCCGTCCACCACCGCGGCGTTTACATGGACGCCCCCCACCACACACCTGCCTGCTCACCCAACGGGGAGGGGGGGCGGGGACGTCCATGTAAAAATGGCCTATATTAGGAGGTGGGGTCCCAAATGACTGGGCAGTATGCAAACATATAAGTGACGGTGACTAATGTCCCAAAGAGTTTTCTGTCTAAAAGAACAGAAATTATCTTACATGGGGAACTCCTCTGCTTTTAAACATTAGCTCTCCCTTGCATTTGAAGAAGTGAAACTGTATTCCCCATAGTTTCCACTTTCATGAGCCTTGGACAAACTCTTCTATTGGATTGATTGTTTATGCTCTAACATGTCATGACAGGGGAGGAAATGACCAAAACTATAACCCTCAGTAACACCCGAGTGCGTGCAACTGGAAAGCTAAATTGGGGCAGAACTAAGAAGAATTCAGATCATCTAATCAGGTCTTAATTCACCACTGCACATGATCTCTGATAAGCATGGGATGATAAGTGTTCACACATGACCTCTGATAAGTGCAGGAGTCACTTCCATGGAGCCTACATTCATTGCAAGCCTGCCTGCAAATGTAGGCTTTTGAATTTCAACCATATGAAGAGAGACAAGCTTGTGTTGCTTGACTCACATAACACCTTCATAAGGAAGCTATGGATGCTAACTAACTATACCTACATTAGAACAGCACACTCATTCAGCCAGATTAATTTGGGACTTTATGCTGCAAAAACTTATGAGCATACTTAACTTTATTCACTTACATAGATCCCTTGACTTGATATATTCATGCATAGAAGAAAACATATGTGTAAAGCTTTGCAGTTACAGGGATCCTATTTCTTTATCCTGCCAGTCCTTGAAATTCCCCTTATGCATGCTGAGCGTCAGAACTGCTCAGGTCTTGATCCTACATGGATGCTTAACACTGTTTCTGTGCATAGTTAAAAGGAACATGAGCGTAACAGATGGACGCAGAGGCTGCCTGCCCTCAAAGCTGCTCCAGGGGTGCACCCCCACATTCACCTGCCTGCAGCCCCGCCTGGGTCTGAGATGGACTGGGCGGTTTCCTTGGCCCACCTGCACGGTGCTCCCCACCCATAACCATAGAGTTGCAGGCAGATCGCCTGATGCTCTAGGCTGGGACCCGCAATGCTATGAAGTTGCCCAGAGCAACAACAAACCGAAAGCAGAGCTAACTATGGGTCTGCTGAGCAGACGGAGAGCAACTCTGCTTTGGGTCAGTGTTCTTGGTCTGGCCGGCTCTGCAGGCGGTGCTCTGGAATGTTCCGGAGTGCTGTAATCAGGACTGCCCAAGGGCACTGCCTGCTCTGCTTCCACATCTGGCAGGGCACTTTTAAATGGACTGGCCAGCCTAGGGTTAAAGCGGATTGGCATGGGCAGAACTGGAGCTGCCGTCTGTCTAAAAGCACCCAATGTATAGGTGTGAAGCTAAGCACCCAGATAAACCTTTGCACAATCATCATGTGAGGCTCAAATCCTACCAATGAGTGTCTTTAGACAGAGCCGGGGTGGTCAACCCCAGATCCGCTCAGGGGCGGGCCATCCCAGGTGTGCTCTGGCAGTGAGGGGTTTAATCTGAGCCCGCCACCACCCGTGCATGCCCCCTCCCCCTTGCCATAGAGCTTGGCAGTCACTCTAGCCTGCTGTCCACAGCTCTATGGCCGTTGACGGGACAACCTACTGCCAGGAGCAGAGCTGCAGCAGCCGTCCATCCTCTAGATGGGCCGCTGCTCCGCCCCCCGGCCCGTGTTCTGAGTTTTTTTCATTTCATTTCACTTTTTATTTGTATCCTGCGCTCTCTTGCCAAGGCAACTCGAGGCGGCTCACAACAAGCGGGTTAATTCAGGCCACTCTGCTCACAGTGCGCTGGGATGTTTCAGAGCACTGCCTGCAAGCGGCACAGGCTGGTCCTGCTCTGCCTCCCCCCAGGGTGGCCCGCCTCTACATGGATGGGGGTGGGGTGGAGCAGGTGCAGAGCAGTTGTCCATCTAAAGATACCCACTTGGGCTGCGATCCACAAGCCATTTTCTTCCGACATGCTTCCGCGAGACTATTCTGGAGCAAATGATTCATGGATCAAAGCCTTAATCATGCTAAGCATGTGCTTAACTGGAAGGGCTGGGTCATAAGAAATTATGTGAAACTTGGTATCTCTTTTTTGTCTCAAAACTATTTCCTTTTAAATGGCAAATTCTTCTTTCATTCAAGCTGTTTCACGTGACTTGAAAGAGAATTGGGGGGGGGGGGGAGGGGGACCTTTAGGAGGTAAAAGTCCCTGCTACTCTGAAGGCCTGAAAGTTTCAAAGGTCAAATTTTACTGCCATACTCATTTGCTTATGAAAAGCCAGCAGTTTTAGTTGATTCAGCCCACACATATGAAATTCATTGTGATAAAGAGATACAGTCAAGGGGGTGGGGGAAAGCAACTGCATGTTGTTCCCCACCTTAATCTTGACAGTCCGGCTTGGTTGCTCCCAAATCACATGTGCTATTGATTTATTTTGCACAGTTTATACCCCACCCCTCTTGCAAAGCAGCTCAAGGCAGCTTACAATTTTAAACAAAACATAAAATAGTTAAAAATACAAATATAAATAAAAATAAAAATATAAAATCTGTTGAATCTCCTAAAAAGGGGAAAGTCATAAAAAATGTATAAATTACAAAAACTCTCCCACCCTAACCCTCAAAACTACCCACCCTACCCGACTCCCTCGCCAAAAGCCCAATGGAACAACCAGCTATCATGCCAGCCCTGAAACAGCAGCCCTATTTGGAGTTGCTCCACATTTAAGAAACTTTCTCCCCTTGAATATCTGCCTAAGCCCATGCCCGCTTACCTTTCAGAACAGATGTAAGATCTTTTTGTTTGGCCAGGCGTTTGGTGGGCTGGACTAGGGCTGGAGTGGAGGAATCAGGGAGAGAGTTGGTGGGTGGGATTTAAGGTTTCTTTAAATTGTACTTATATATTTTCCATGTATGTTTTAATATGATTATGTATTTTATATATTCTTGTAAGCTGCCCTGAACCAGGGAAGGGTGGGATAAAAATTGAATAAATAATAAACAATAATAAAGATATTATTAATAATATTTGAACAATCAGGAACTGTAGCCAAGAGATAGTGGGTGTTACTAGTACTAGACATGATGACTAATCTGTAGGAGTCCATCATGCGTTGAAACTGTTAACATTATCTTGATCCCATAATACCCCTACATTCATGCTGTTGTGAGTTCCAGAGGTTATCCAAGTGTCTCCTCACACAAGCCCTCTTGGTTCCTCCTCCCCCTCCCCAATAAGCTACTTATCAGGAGATTCAGGGAGAGGGGAGCCTGAGAAGAGGGTGCATGCTCTTCCCAGACTTCGCTCCCTGCTATCAGCTGTGAGGCAGGGTAGGAATGCAGGGAGCAGGGCTCCACTGCCTGGCCACACAAGTTGTCCTGACTTGGGCAGCCTTACCTGAGTTGGTTGCATCATCATGCATCCTTGGAATTTTTCTGAGGAGGTGTCGTAGAGGAGCCAGCTACTTGCTCTGCCCCAGAGTGGGGGGAACATCTGGCGGGCCCTGGGCACATGAGCCACTGCATTGATTGGCTCATTTTCCCAGGGAGGGGTAAGGCTACCTACCTAAAATGTGATAGCCTCCCTAGCCTGTCTCATGTGGCTGCACCCATAATGGATTTGGCATTTTTACACACACATTAAAGTTCTGGATGTTTCAATCTTCTGGGTTTACAAGTCCGCAAGTAAGTTCCGGATTCATTTTTCTCTCACACACCGCCCTGAGGCAGTTCCTGGATGAATTCTTCACGCAAACACTGCCCTGAGGCAGCCTAAAGTAGCCACAGCTGTAAATATAAAATATATGACAGGCTGCCATGGAAACCAAGTGACCACAGCTGCCTGGAGCAAAGCAGTTTACCAGGAAAACCTTTTACACACAAAAGTTCTGGATGTTACAGCAAACATCCAGGAGAAATGGGTGTCTAAAACACCCAATGTCTAGCTCGTCAGCCAGCACGAAATCCACTGAACCACACCAGGCTACTGACAGGAACTGTGTGAGAGAATCTGTATCACAGTATACGAAAGATTCTTTCCTAGGTTATCAAGAAATCCTTATGATATTTTTAAAATAGTTTTAAAATTGAGCTTATTTTTCATTATTTAGGGTGCTTTCACACAGGTAGGAATGCATCCTCTGAAGGTCTGGAGAGGGGATGCGCATGCAAATCTGGTGTGAAGCTTTTATGCACGTTTACAAAGGCGATTGACCCACATCCCCTCTCTGGATCTTTGAAGGATGCATTCCTGCATGTGTGAAAGCTCCCTTATTCTGTTTATATTTGTATTCCTCTCAGACAGTGTATTAAACATACAATTTAGATTTGAATGAATATTGTACAAAGAATGTTTATCCTTGGCTCTAGGCACTTGTGACATAAATTAAGGTCTGCATGCACAGACCTCCAAAGTAATCCATTGGAACTAACAAGGTTCTGCACTGGTTCAAGGAAATATCTCCACTAGCCTGACTGTCAGGCCTGGATGGACATGCAAACTAATCAAAGTATAAATCAGTTTCACTTTTGTTGTACCCAATTTCACTTTCAAATCTGGGAGGTATAAAATGACATCAGTTTTGCCAGTCTGGAATTTTACTGTGAACCTTGCACTATTGGCATTTTTCATAAAGCACCAAATGCTGGAACTGTGAAAATCACTGCTTTCTTTTACTGTCCATTGTAACTGTAAAACCTATTATTTATTGGTTATGGGGAGAGGGTGGAATCGCATGGTTTCACATCAGTCTCATGATTTTAGATAAACATGACATACAATCAATGGCCGTTTTAGATGAACCTGCCTGGGAGGCATGTTAATGTGCAGTGCCGCACACTTCTGGGGTGGGGGTGTTCAAACAGCAGGGGAAGAGTGTGCAGTCAGTGTGCACCTGCACCCACGCACCACCCTTCATGCCCCCACACTGAGAAATGGAAAAACCTCTGTTGTTTTGTTTTATAGCTCCTGCTTTCACCAAAGGCTGCATAGAACCCTAGGGTTGGAAAAGACCTTGAGAATCACCAAGTCCAATCCCCTGCAGTAAGGCAGGACTTACAAGGCTCCCAAACACTTTTAGAGACAAAAGGAATCCTCTGTCCTGAACCCTCGTGAATCCTCCTCAGTCACTGGAAATTTGAATATCTAATGATGCATACTTAACCTCATTGGAACCCTACCCTCAACCATCCTCAACTAAATCTAAACTATCCTCAACAAATATTTGTCCAGTGATCCATCTCAGTCTTACAACTTCCAGTGTAGGAGGTTTCACAACCTCCCATAGCAACGCTTCACTGCTTAGCTGTTCTTACAGTTAGGACATTCTTCCTAATATTTAATCTAAACTTGCTTTCTGCAACTTAAACCCATCTACTTCTTGTCCTTCTCTCAGTCTGAAGTGTGTTTATTTATACACTGATGGGAGCACGTCTGCATGCTTTTTTGCCTTGCAGTTTAGCTGACCGCCATCTCTGAAATAAAGGAAAGACAGCCTGAACCTTTGCAAACATGAGCTACTTAAATATGCGAGCTGAATGAGAGGAGGTTGTGACAGAAGATCACAGATTTCAAAGAACCAACAGACTGTTGCTTTATCGAAACATAGGGTGTTAACAAACGAGACAATAGACCACCGCAATCTGGGTTCGGTCCATGCAGCCCCTATTCACGTTTAGCATGTTCAACCTAATAAATGGGCATCCCCCTGAGTGTATTTCATGTGCTTGCGGGCAGCCCCCACTTGTGGGAGCAAAGAGAAGGGTAGGAAGCAATCACTTCTCGAATGCTCTAGGATTTCCACCCATGACTATGGTGCTGGTGGACATGTACACACGGAAGTGCTGCACGCAACCTAATTGATGGGATGCTAACATGTTGGTGCACATTAGCCCTCATTTGCCCACACAGCAGGCTCCACATTCTCTGAGACCCTGCCGTGAGTGGGGGCTATGGGTCCAGTAGGTGGAGGCCAAGAGGCCAGTGGGGGCAAACACCTAATAAACAGGCAGGTGGACACCGACATGGTGTGGGCTAATGTAGGCAAACATCTCATACAGTTGCACAGAGAAAGGACTACTATTACTTCTACCAATCATTTCTATAGTGCTACTAGGCATATGCACGCAGTGCTTTAACGCCACAGAAAGGAGAAGTAGATCAATCAACATGAAGCTTTCTCCACACCCATTTTAAAAAAAAAAATTTCTTCCATGAGCTCTTGGATTAGTACAACTCCAGACACAATACAGGCAGAAGGTGCATATTGAACAGAAGAATTGCATTTGTGGATAAATTGTTGCAAAATATCAGACACATAGAAATAAGAACATAATAACATAAGTAGTGCTAAACTGGGTCAGACCAATGGTCCATTGAGCCCAGCATCCTGTCTCCGACAGTGGCCAATCTCAGTTGCTTGGGAGAAGTACCCAATAGGCTCCAATGGACAATCCATTTCCTGTTGTTCACTCCCAGCTCCCAAAAGTAAGAAGTTACTAAATCTACTTGGCTAATAGCCACTAATGGACCTACTCTTCAAGAACCTATCCAATATTTCTTTAAAACCCAGCTATACTACTGGACTTGACCACATCCTCTGGCAACAAATTCCAAAAGTTAACTGTGCGTTGAGTGAAAAAAAATACTTTGTGTTTTAAATCTGCTACCACTTAGCTTCATGGAGTGTCCCTTGTACTGTTAGAGATGGTAAATATTAATAACCATTCCCTAAATGTTATTTAGCTGAAGGTTTAAAAAGAGTCTGAAAGTGATTGTTGTTTTTCAATGTGCCTTTTTCATGTTACTCTGAAACAACTCAATGAAATTTAGCAAACTTTTAAAAAGGCAAAAGCCTCATCTCTGTGTTAAAATAAGAAATAGAGAATGTCAATCCAGAATGACAGGGGAATGGGGGGAAGCAGTTTCCTCTTGAAATTAAGGGTTCAAAATTAAGGAGATGACTGTCCTATGTGCCACAAATTCAGGAGTATGTGGACAAGTATGCAGGACATGTACACAAATATGAAAGCAATCACTTGGGAGGGGGCTGTTAAGGAAAAAAGTCCTTAGCATTTCAAATTGTATTTAAATGTTTTGAAATACTACCTTTTCCTCCTACAACCTAACTAGCTACCTTTTCCTCCTACAGTTCTGATTGCCAGGAAAGATATAATAGAATTGGAAAGAGTTCAGAGACGGGCAACAATGATGATAGAAGGGATTGATCAAATTCTGTATGTGGAAAGGCTCAACGGGTTAGGGCTGTTTAGCTTGGAAAAGAGGCAATTAAGGGGGATATGATCGAAGTTTATAAAATCATGAGCAGTGCAGAAAAAGTAAATAGGAAACGGTTTGCCCTTTCGCACAATCAGAGAACAAGGGGACAGTCTCTTAAGTTAAATGGCAGCAGATTTAAAACAAACAAAAGGAAGTACTTTTTCACTCAGCAGACAATACAGTTGTGGAACTTATTGCCAGAGAAGGCTGTGAAAGCCAGCAGCATAACTAGCTTCAAACTGAAAACAGATAAATTCTTACAGGATAGTGCCATAAATGCGTACTGGTTGGGGCTTAAACACCTGGCTACTGCTAGTTGGGAGTGGTTAGCAGGAGATAGGTCACACCTCCATGACCTGTACTTATACTTCTCTCGAGCTACTATAACTGGCCATTTTTGGAGACAGGATGCTGGGCTCAATGGACCATGGGTCTGACCCACTATGGCACTTCTTATGCTGTTATGTTAACTTCTTTTCTTTTCCTACTGTCCCTTCCAAGTGCTTGTATTATGGGTGTTCTCAAATGAGATGATAACCTGGTGGAGTCCATGTTTGGTCCTTGCAACCCCCACTCACATATTTAGCATGTTCAGCCTAATAAATGGGCAGCCCCCTGAGTGAATGTCATGTGTTTGTGGGCAGCCTCCACTGACAGTGCCAGTGAAAGGAAGAATGGCGAGAGGGTGTGATGCATGTAGAACACATATGTAACATGCATGTAAAGGAAATGCAACATATGTGCAACTCGTAAGCTGAGAACTGAAAACTCCTTACAAGTATGTAGTGTAAACTGAGAAGTGAAATTGTGAAATCAGGAAACTAACACCTTCTTGAGGCACTGATAAACAGCCATTGATTTGCAAATTCACACCAACATGACTATGCGACCCAGCTCATATCCCCCACAATCCCATGACAGAGGGGAAGGAAGTGGTCACTCCTCGGACACTCTGGGAATTTTTGCCCATGACTCTATGGTGCTCTGTACACAGAGGTGATGCACGCAACCTTATTGACAGGATGTGGACACGTGGATGCACATTAGCCCACATTCGCGCACATAACAGGCTCCACATTCTTCAAGACCCCTGCCATGAGCGGGGACTGTAGATCTGGTGGGTGGTGGTCACATGACTAGTAGGAGCAAAAACGTAATAAACAGCCCACCTGGTATGGGCTATTGTTGTCTTGTTTGTTAACACCCTACGTACACATCTAGCCTGCATTTTAGCTTGGAGAAGAGACAATTAAGGGGAGGATATGAAAGAAGTTTATAAAATTATAAGCAGTGTGGAAAAAACTGTTTGGAGCTATGTGGTCCCAAAACTTGCATTCTCTCACCAACAGAAGTTGGTCCAGCAAAAGATATAATCTCAACTACACTGGGTGCTTTGAGACAGACGGCTGCCCCAGTACTGGCCAGCTGCTTCACCCCCAGGCTGGTCGGTCCATTTAAAAGTGCCCGCCAGACATGCAGGCAAAGCAGGCTGAGTCTGCTCCAGGCCAGCCCCGACTGTGGTGCTCCAGAACATCCCAGAGCAACGCCTATAGAGTGGGCCAACAAATAACTGGGCACCAGCCCGAGGCAGAGCTGCTGTCTGTCTGCTCAGTGGATCCAGGCTGAAGCTCTGCTTTCAGCCAGCCATTGTCCCAGGCAACACTATAGAGTTGCAGGCATGGGGGGGGGAGGGGCTGCACAGGCACACCACAGGCCAGGAAAACGCTGGATCCATCTAAAATATACCCAGGCGGGGCTGCAAGTGGACAGATGCAGCGGTGAGCCCCCAGAGCAGCTTTGGGGGCAGGCAGCCTCCACATCCATCTGCTTACACCATTTGTCTCCATCTCATTCTATTATAAAATCCCTAGTCAGTCAAGCCAGGATTTCACCCTTCTGTGATTTTATTGCAGGTCTTAAAAACCCACCTCCTAAAGTCTAGCCTTCACAGCTGCAAAAAAAAGTTTGAAAATGCAACTATACAGATTTCAAATTCTAACTGGGAAAAAAAGCATGGTTTTAAGCTGATTTCATGATTTTAGGGGGTCAGGCTCGCATGCATGCTGCTTAGGGGCTTGGAGTTGGCAACTCCAATGTAACTAACTGGCATCCCAGTCTTTCAAAGCAGCCAGCTGGCACAAGCCAGTGTGGTTCTTGAAGGAGCTAGCTATGGGAGTTCCCAACCTCAGAGGCTAAAAAATCATCAGTTAGCCCTCTCTCCCTCCACAAAAAATTGTCTTTAAAAATCAGAAGATCTCACAAACAGTACTTTGGAGGGGTCTTTTTATGGTTCTCCTGGTTCCTGAGCATTTAGGCTCTATGACAGTCACATTTTCAAGATCTTCTCCCCAACCATGAGAGAGAGAGAGGCTCTAGGAAAAAAACTAACACCACAAAATTGGAAAAGTTGGTACCTGCGTAGCTCAGCCTCCGAGCTTGAAATCAATAGTATCATTCGAAGACCCTTTTCACACGAGCTGCGATGGGTGGGTGGCACAGTGAGCGGGAGGTGCATTGGGGTGCGTTCCCAAGGAACCCCCACCCACCTCCACCTTTCTCCACACATGGAGCATTGGGCACTGGCACCCATTGCTCCATGCATGGAGGACGGGTGGAGGTGGGTGGAGTGCGGGAGCACACACGCGCCCCCCTGCCCACGGTGTGCCCACCCATCTCCCCTGACCCACCATGGCATTCACACGCCCCCCTCATCTGCACACATGTTCGGGGGGGGATGCCCATGTGAAAGGGCCTAAGAAGCAAAGTACTGTACATGCGTGCATACGTATTTACAGGATCAGGGCCATAGATAATGCATAAATGTTTAAAGTGTGTGCATGGAGGGAGGCAGAGTTAAGGGTGTCTGCTGAAAATCAGGGTGAGGGGTTATTTCTGTCCCCCTCCCCACTTTCCCTTCTACATATTGCCTGCAATTAGAGTAAAGATTTCCAAATGTCCTCTGTTTTAAGCAATGCTTTTTATTTCAAAACCCTACAACTCCATAGATCGTCATAGACATCCAACTCCATTGGACATAATGGACATCCCCTATTTCAGAACACCACAGATCAGTAGAACAGATGTTCCCAAACTGTGGGCCAGGTCCCTGAGTGGAACTGTGCTATCTGTGGATGAAGTCATGATCCTTCCCGATCAACATTTTATAGACTCATAAGCTGGAAAGGACCATGAAGGTCATTAAATCCAGCCCCCTGCTTTGTGCCAGATTTGCCAGATCATCCTAGACTCTTCCTAAAAACATTCAATGACAGAGGAGAATCCACAACTTCTCTAGGCAGCCTATTCCATTGCCTGACTGTCCTTACAGTTCAGGAACTTTTCCCAGAGGTTCAAGCCAAATCTTTCTGCAGCTTGTACCCATTGCTTCTTGTTCTGCCTTCCACAACAAGCGAGAACAATTGTTCTCCATCTACTTTATAGCAGCCTCTCAAATATTTGTAGATGGCTATCATATTCCCGCTTACTCTTCTTTTTTCCAGGCTAAACATACCCAAAGGCCACAGCCCTCCCGTGCGGCGCCCCCCTCCCTGCACCATAGAGTTTTCGATGCTCACCCGACACTTGAGGCTGTCGCCTTGACTCTATGGCGCAGACCAGGGCAACGGATGGACAAGTGTGGCAACAGATGGGCAGCAGCTCCATGTTCAGTCATTGGCCTGGGTTTGGCCAGCCCACTCTACGTGTCGTGCTCCTGGCTATTCTGAAGTGCTGCTGGCAGGGCTGACCAGAAGCAGCTGCAGCCTGCCCTGCTTTCAACCTCTGGCAGGTGCCCTTTAGGCAGACCAGCCAACCTAGAGGTGACAGGGGCACCTCCGGAGCTGCCGTCCATCTGTTTACGCCCATTCACTTCCCATGTCTTGCGTACAACTGACTCTTGCAGAACCCAACTTGACACAGGCTCCCAACTTGACATTGACCCATTAATTATTACTCTTTGCTTGCGATCATTCAACCAGTTACTTATCCACCTTATGATTGTTCCATCTAGGCCACATTTCTCCAACTTCCTTATAAGGATATAATGTGGAACAGCCTCGAAAGCCTGACTGAAATCCAAGTACATTATATCTAATTATCTACTGCATTTTTCTTATCCACCAAAAACAGTAACCTGTCAATGAAGGAGATTAAGTTAGTTTAGCATGATTTGTTCTTGATAAACCCATGCTGGCTACTAGTAATCACTCCTTTGTCCTCCAGATGATTACAGATGGAATGCTTTATAATTTGCTGTACTAATGTCCCTTCCGGGTACTGACGTCAAACTGACCAATTGATAATTTCCCAATTCTTCCTCCCCGCCCTGCCCCCCCCCTTTTTTTTTAAAATACAGGCATGATCTTTGCCCTTCCCAGTCTTCTGGGACCTTACCTGTCAACCAGGACTTTGCAAAGTCCTGCAATTGCTAGTGGCTCTGATATCATATCAGCCAGTTCCTTCAAAAAAAAACTGGGATGCATTTCATCATTCCTGCTGACTTGTATTCACTTAGCTTCATCAAATTCCTCTACATCAGAGGTGGGGAACCAGGTCCAGGGACCAAATATAGTCTGCAGCTAGTTTTTATTTGACCCTTTTCCAGTTCCTGGATCTGGCGCCTGGCTCCAGTTTCTAACCCAAAGCACTAAAAGACTGAATTCAGGGTAGTAAAGCAGAGATGGGGGCATGCACACAGGGATAGGGGACAGATCCCTGACACAGATCTATGATCTTTCCTTTTCCTGAGAGCACCCCTTAAGCCTCTCTGCCC
Organism: Sphenodon punctatus; assembly: GCA_003113815.1. Taxonomy (NCBI): domain Eukaryota; kingdom Metazoa; phylum Chordata; class Lepidosauria; order Sphenodontia; family Sphenodontidae; genus Sphenodon; species Sphenodon punctatus. The sequence continues at coordinate 4,276,055 of QEPC01004965.1, read as the reverse complement.
CCAAACCCCATCCGCCAGTCCTCAGAGGTTGTACTAATTTTCAGAGTGGTCCCTGGGAGGGAAAAGCTTCCCATACTCCTAACTTGATTTGCATGCATTTAATGCTGTCTGGGGTCATGAGCCTACATTTAAGGCTCAAAATGGGGTCACACAGGCAAAATTTGAGAGGAACATTTTTCAAACCCACACAACTCCATTGAATGGCATGAACAGCCCTTATTTCAAAATCCCCACAATCCCACAGACCGTCATAGACACCCTTATTTCAGAAAGTCACAGTGACAGCATCACTTTCTGAATTTTTGATCTGATAACGTTAATCTATATCAGACCCTACAGACGTGGCTCCTGAAACCCTACAGTGCCAGATAGCTGCCCAATAAAACGCCAAAGGGGCAATGCAAAGGAGATTGGGAGAGCTTTTAAAGTCCCCCCAAAGCAATCGCAGCTCCTTGACTATTCCCCAGGCAGTTATCTTGTTTGTCACTCCAAGCTAATTTCTTTCTTTCTTTTTCTTTCTTTCTTTCGCTTCTGTCCCGAAGCCCTGTGTCTACGCAAGTGCCTTGCTACAGCTACACCCTACCACATGCCCTGCAGTAATTTTCCAGGCTGTTTGCGGGAGAGGAGGAGTGCCAGGGGGATGAGTGGCTGGGAGGACACCGAGAGTGCCCGAGAGCCGCAGCCGCAGCCCTGCCTAGTCTCTCTCGCTATTAGTTGGAGATTAGTTTCCAGGCAATTATAAAGTCTCTGCCTGGCAGGATTTGCCTCGCTGCGTTTTTCAATCCAAGCCTGTCCTGTGGGAAGGGAAGCCTCCCCGTCACCCACGCAGAGGGTCGGCTAGCAACAGCCCCGGCTTCCGGAGGCAGGTAAAGGGTGTTGTTTGTGTGCAGTAGCAGCAGCAGGAGGAGGAGGAGGGGAGGATAAAGCCGGGACCTGTAGGGCTGGCCCCTAGTCAGCCATATTGCAGCCACAGGGGAGGGGCAGGCCGCGACACCCCCCCACACGGCGCAGGGAGCTGCAGAGCGCGGCAGCAGGCTATTCATTCATCCATCGGGAAGACGCTTAGGTAAGCAGAGGAGACCCCCCTCTCCCCCCGAGCAGCAGCCACAAAGCTAGGTTCCCCCTTGTTGCAGAGCTTTGGCAACAGGTGTTGCTGGGATTAGCGTGGTTGAGGGATAAGGAAGCCTTCTCAAAGCAGGAAAGAAGGAGTCGAGTAAAGCAGCAAGCTGAACTGCTGCTGCTTCTCCTGGGAATCTCCACCCTGCTCTAGATTAACTGAGTGTTCGGTCCTTCCCAAAACTAAGATTTCTTCTCTCTCCCCCCCCCGTTTTTTAAAGGAATAAAAGTAGGTGTGACCGTTTCTGTCTGATGCGAACCATCTTAGGTTAGATTTCCCCCCTAATCTGGTTCACGTCCCATTGAGTGTAGCGGTGGTGGAGTATATACCCTTAGCCTTAATTTGACCCAAATAGTTCTTTGGATTTCTTTTTCCTTGTTCTGTTTTAAGGACAAACGGTGCCATGAAACTTCTGAGTTTGTGTATTTCTCTCTTCTGTATTAGCATGCTGCCTGAAAGCAATTGAAAAAAAGCTTCCATTAACTCATTCCATTCAGTGCTACCTTATGCCTGCTTGGTTGCAACTCCTGGGGGGGGAGCCGATGACTCCCTTGCAAACCAAAAGCATACGGGCTGACTGGCTCCCAACTCCTTAATGCAAAATGTTGAAACTGTGGTTGAGATCATGGGTGTGGCTAACCAGATGACCGTCTCTGGTTGCATTTGGACTTTTCTTTCACTGAGTGAGGCCTCTTGCTTCATTACAAACAAACAGAAAAAGTTGTGGAGTTCCTTCGCAATTATTGGTCACCTGTGAATCTTCCTGGCTGCACCCCAGGTTACTTAACCTGCTCTTAAAGAGACTGGGGCAAAGTTTTTATCGATTTTTAAAAGCTTTTTTCTGTTGCTCTTCGTCAGTTGGCTGGAAATTGAATTCTTTTCCTCCTATTAACAGGGATCTTAGGAAGGAAAAAAGGCAAAACTCCTTCAGGCTACTGCATGAATATTTGGTTCTGGAGTAAAACAAACACTGAAAGAACTGAAAATGCCAAAACCGGTGAGTAATGTGTCTCAAACGTCTCCTATCACTCTGATCGGTGTGCTACTTTAGCCTCTACTTTAGACAAGCAACTTTAACTGTTTAGATCGCTCTCCTGTCCTGTGTTTTAAGAAGAATTCTAGAAACTAAGGCTGTTTTTAGATGGGACGTGCCCACATGGGTCCACCCATCCCCCACAGACCCGGGCAACCGTGTGAAGGTGGCGTGGGTGGAAGTGCGCTCCCATGATCCACACAGTGCCTGCCCACCCATGCCCCTGTGCAAAGCAATCCTGGTTCCTCCGTGCAGGGGCATTGGTGGGTGGGTATGGGTGAACACCCAATACACACCCATGCCCCTGCATGTGAACAAATCTTTCCCCCCTCACCAGAAATGTGCTGGTACTCCATCCAGCACATATGGGCCAGACCAGGAGGTGGGTCCATCTTAAAACGGTCCAAGAGAATGATGATTGTTTCAGATTTTTATGATGCCACCACTTGGGTGTTCTTTGATAATGTATACTTTGCACCTTTTTATTATTATTATTATTATTATTAACAAACATTTATATAGCGCCAGCAGTGTACCTGGCACTTTACAAAGTAATAAAATAGACACGGT
>QEPC01004965.1:4248908-4273235 GCA_003113815.1 Sphenodon punctatus | reverse complement strand
GAAGGGTGGGTGTTGTGAGAATGTTGGGAGCCATCTCAAAGAACCTTGTTTACAGGGTAGCAACCTTCTGTTCTTCTTTGAGTGGCTCCTCACATGATATTTTTATATGGCTCCGCCAGGTGGGGAGTCCATGGGCGTGCCAGTGCATGGGTGGGGCATGCACATGGCTGCATACGTGTCCCCATTTACCCACCACTCATCCACACCCACATAGTAATCACCATTTCCCCTGGTTGCTCCTTGCATGGGGATGAGTGGGGGGGTGAGTGGGGATGCGTGTTAGGCGGGCGCGTACATACCCCCACTCACCATGGGTGCGTGCACCGCGTTCACACGGGGTTCCCCCACCCATGAACATACAGAAATCTGCATGTTCATGACTGGGAGAGGCCCATGTAAAAAGGGCCACATTCTCACAACTGTCTTACTTATACTATCTTAGGTAGGAATTTAGGATGTAAAGCAACATCTATTCTGTCTTGGAAAATAAATCTGAAAATATGGTTTGAGATTATTATGGCTGCTATTTCACTAACTCTTCTTAATGAAGTTATTGCCAACAGGAATACTGTCTTTAAACCCGCACCCCATAACCAGTTCATTTGCACCCCCCATATAATGGGGGCAGCATGAACTGATTATGGGGGCACAACTGAACTGGTTTTTTATATAATATATATAATATGTCTCTCTTCATGGCATAATACGCTTAATAAGCTAGCTGCATTTTGTGTGTGTGTGTGTGTGTGTGTGTGTGATAGCAGCACCTCTGGACTGGTTGCACTGCATGCGTGCACAAGGCACAGGTGGCACCGGCAGCAAGAAGCAACAGGCCCTGGAGGCCAGGCTGGCTAAGCTCACCCCCTCCTCCAGTTAAGGCAGTGGATGCAGTCAATCTCTCTGTGCCTGCCTCACTGCCCACTTGGCTTCCCCTGCAGTGGAACAGCTCCTGGAGAGTGGTGGTAGACGCTTGGCTGGGGAGGAGGGGGGAAGCATTGGGAGGCCGTGCTTCTCCATGGTTGCTCGGAGGGGTGGAGAATGGGAATCCTTCCTGTCCAGAGGGAGTAAGTTTTATGTAAATGTATACATTTGCATAATTAGGTGGAGCCTAACTGCAAATTAGGCCGCGCACCAAGACTTCACACATGGCCTCACAAACCCTGGGGCCGGCCCTGTTGACAAGATTATCAATCACTGCTAAGTACTTGTTTCTCGATTAGTTAAATTCATGTTATACTGATACTTGCAAACGGACTTCATATTTTAGTATTGATAAATATTCATGTGTGACTTTCAAACTTGCATTCCAAGGATATTAATGCCAGTAAAATAGAATAATTCAAATGTTCATGGAAAGTAAAATCAAAAACGCCATGGGTGGGATGGTCAAAGAAATTTAAACTTTTTGAAAGAATATTCATGAAATTCCTTCTCTCCACCCAACTCTGCTCTTGATTTACTTACTTTTAATTTGTGAAGGACAATAGAACTGCTTCCTTCATGTTTCTTTTGGAACATAAATTGGACATAAAACTTCATAACATAAAAGTTTCTCCATAAATTGAACTATATTGGACTATGAGGACTTGAGTCCAAAATTAACAGAACTCTGTTGTAGAGGGAAACTTGATTTCCTAGATTTGGGGAAGACTTCCACTTATGCGTAGGGGAATGAAATTGTAGATTCTGTTAACTTGTCAACTAGAGGGAAGGGTTCATGGATGAGTAAAGCTTGAACTCGAGAGTTATTCCTAAAGCAAAGTAATGTAGGAGTTGATGTCAAGGTGGCTTTCAGATACTTTGCTGCTAATACAAAAGTATATCGAGAGTAGCCAAGTCCTAGGGTGTTAACAAGTGAGACGATAGCCAGCTGCAGTCCAGTTTTGTTCCATGCAGCCCCCACTTGCATGTTGATTGTGTCCAGCCTAACAAGCAGCCTCCTGCCTCCGTTTCATGCACTTATGGGCAGCCCTCACTTGCAGTGCCAGCAAGAGTGAGAAGAGCGAGAGAAGCAGGAAGCAGTTGCTCCTCAGGCGCTCTAGGATTTCTATCCACAACTCAGTGGTGCCGGTGGACCTGTATGCATGGAGGTGCTGCACACAACCTAACTGACGGGATGCGGACATGTTGATGCACATTAGCCCACATTCACCCATATGGTGGACTCCACATTCTCTGAGACCCTGCCATGAGTGGGGACTGCAGGTCTGGTGGAGGAGGCCATGTGGCTGATAGGGATGAACACCACCTGGTGTGGTCTAATGTGAGCTAACATCTCCTCTGTTAACATCCTTAGTTTTGTTAGTGCCATTTTAAGTGGCTGCTGTTACTTGGGGCAGAATTTTAAGCAGTGTCCCCTTCTTTTGGCTCCAGATCAACTTGAAAAACAGAGTAGCAGTCTTAAAAACTAGCCATGTTAAAGTTAGTCAGATTTTGAGGTCAAATAGTCCTCATTTCTGCTACTTTAATTGCATGTAACCTATATTCTGCAGCTTTTTATTGAGTGATTTTCATCAATGAATATAAATGTATTTAAAAGGATACTAGGCATTACAACAATTCTGATGTACAAAAGTATTATCCATTTTACTGTTGAGTAATCACAAACCGTGTCAATAACTTGTTCCCAGCTCTGATGTGTGTGTGCTTGTGGCCTTAGGTATGATGTTAGTAACTTGCCCAAGGTCATTAAGCAGGTCCATGACGGAGTTGGGAATAGAGATCTAGGATGGATTTGCAGCCCCTGCCCCAACTAGTAAATCGTGTTCCCTTGTAACTTCTGCTTGAATGGGGGACTAAGCTAATAAAGAAAGTTCTTGATGTGCCATATATCTGCAATATCTAGACTGAAAGACTTTGTTTAAATGTCTTGTAATATGCACAAGAGTCTGGGTTTCAAAAAGAGTAATGAGTTGCCTCTGTCTCTGAACTTCAGAGCTTCCTTCATAATTTTGCAAAGTAAAGAGATGCTAATTGGTTATTGTGAATGGGTCGGACTCATGAGGAATGTGTGTTATGGCCAAATCTGCAGAATTGGTTTTTCATGCATGAAATCTTGTGTGCCTGCTGCAAAAGAAGCAACATTATCTACAGCTAATTGACCTGTGTAATGCATTCCTATGTTGCCCCTGAATATCCCACCCAGGAATTTCATTCCTACTCTGCCATCACCTTCACCCATAATCGCAGTGCTGCCCCCTATTCCTGGAGCTCCCTCTCTAAGCTCACATGCTCTGTTCCTGCCCAACCTTCATGTCCCTCTTAAAAAACATACTTCTGTCAAGCTTCCCCTCGCTCCTCACCCCCACGGAATGCTTGTTCATGCTTTTCCTTATACCATCTTATCCTTCAGGACTCCTCCTTCCCCTTGTAACCAAGTTAAGCATGTGCACCTGCAACTTCTCAGCCTTCTGAATGTCTCCTTACTTGCCTCTCCTCTTGTCTCCCCTCTCTTCTCCCTCCTAGATTGTAAACCCCTCCGGGCAGGTACCTGTCTCTAATCATGATTGTTCAGCCTCAGGCACACTGATAGCACTAGATAAATAATATGGAAGTTGTACCTGTTCATTTCCCTAAAAATATTATTTCACTTATGCTGACAGATGCCTCCAAGATCACTGTGGAGAGCTCAGTCAATGTGATAGCTCTCTAAAAAGGTGTGGTCTACATTTGTCTTCTCTTCTTGTGCTATCTTGCCCCTTCTTTCGTGCCTCCTCCCATCAGCTCTGCAAAACTGCCTGAATGTCATCTGCTTCCAATATCTTCTGCCTTTTTGTGCACTTTATCTACTTGGCTAGGCTTGTGTATTGTATACTAATATCTAAAGCAGGTTAGAGAAGTAATGTCAGAAGATGATGCTCTGGTGGTGTTTGTTTTTATTTTTATTTGTTCAATTTATACTCCATCCCTCCTGAAAACCGCTCGGGGTGGCTTCCAACCATAAAAAACAATACAATATATAAAACCATTTAAAACATATATACAATATTAAATATTTAAAACGGGGCCTAGGATATTTAAACAAAATAGAGATGGGGAGATAAACCATTAACCCACCCACCCCATCCCCTAAAGGTCTGGGCGAACAGCTAGGTTTTGCATCTTCGCCGAAACGTCAAGAGGCTTGGGGCCAGGCGGGCCTCCTCCGGAAGGGAGTTCCAAAGACGTGGCCTGGCCACTGAGAATGCCCTCTCCATTGTGGCCCCCCGCTTAACACGGGGGACCTCCAAGAAGGCACCCCTGGCAGACCGAAGGAGCCGCTCCGGAGCGCGGAGGGCGAGGCGGTCCCTGAGGTATGAGGGGCCGAGACCGTGAAGGGCTTTGTAGATCAGTACCAACACCTTGAACCTGGCTTGGCTCGCTATTGGCGGCCAGTGCAGAGCCCCGGAGCACAGGTGTGACTTTACAGGGTGATCACTTATTCATCTGACCATTACAAATAGTGCTAAATACAAAACTTTTCGGATGAGTAAACGATCATCCTATAGTTGTTACATGAAATTTACTTTATTGAAGGAGGGAGCATTTATTCCAGTACTGAGTGTCTACTACTTAAATGAATTTGCTATGGAATGTTTCCACAGCTTGTTACTGGTGAAAAATGAAAAGCTGGGTATTTTTTCTGGACCGGACATAACATGGGAAAGTAAACTTACTCTTCCTATGGGCAGAGTGACCTGTTCAGCACAGCTCTGTACTACACTTGATACTGAACAAAATGTGTTTGCTTTCCAACCTGGAGCTTTGAGATGAAGACCTCAAATGAGTGTAGTTCACATTAAGGATCAATCTTATGCAGAAATATTTCCTATTCTTGGAATAGAGCCGAGCTAGATGGCAATATAGGTACTTTGGCTAAATTTTCATCAACTGAAGAAATTCAAAAGGGCCAAACCAGTTGTTGTTGTTAACAAACATTTATATAGCGCCAGCAGTGTACCTGGCACAATTTCAAATTTAATATCCATTTTGAGGGATTCAATCCTTTTTCTCTCTTTTTTTCTCTCAGTATTGGCCCAAACTCAGTATTTGTTTCAATACAGCAACTTTTAAAGCCCTGATCTTGGAAACTAGATCGAGTGGGGATGCATTCAACAACTTCTGTAGACAAAACTGTTTGGTGGTGGTGGGAAGGGGGTTGTAAGTGCCGTTTTTAGGGTGGAAAGGGCTTATTCTTGTAACTTCATTATATTTTTATGAATGGGCTGCACATCTTTGCATACAGCTGTCAAGACAAAGCCACCTACATATGGAGGGTTTCATACAACAGCCTGTGGGTTCTCTTTTTTATACAAAGAGTCTGTTTTGTGCTAGTCTGTGTATATTAAATCTCTATCTAACATCCCCTGCAGCGGCTGCATGTCGACAAGGTAACGAATTGGTAATGTACATGGCAGTAATTCTTGCATACATGTGTATATACGTGCTGCACTAAACAAATGGTGGTAATAGTTTCATACCACACTGCATGGGTGGTGAGGGGGGTGGAATTATCTGTCTGGGAGAAGGGGAAAAGGTGTTTCTCCTTAAAATTCTTCTTTTGGAGTTGCTCAGAATTTGGGAATGCTGGCTGTACGGAGTCAAACTAATGGCCATCTAATAGCTTGGCTAATAGCTATTGATGGACCAATTTTCCATGAATTTATCCAGTCCATTTTTAAAATCCACTTACGCTATTGGGCTGCACTGCATCCCATGGCATTGAGTTACATAGGTTAACTGTGCATTGTGTGGAAAACCTCTTGCTTTTGCTGCCCGTAGTCTTCCATCAGGGGCCAACGTATTGCTCTGCCTTGTTAAGGAGATACAGAATAGACTTGTCACTGATGCAGACTGTGTTCACTAGTTAGTAAGTATAGTCCTTAGGATTGCTCCATGTTTTAACTATATCTTATTGGCTATGCTTCAAGGGGATTTTTTTTCTTCTAGCAAGTATGTAAGTTTATCAGTTTTAATACATGACTCATGCATCCACAATACCATTTTAGTTCACTTCGTCATTCATTTAAGGAAGAGTGCTTGACTGTATACTCGAAACAGTTCCAAGGGTCACAACAATAAGATCTGAAGTCTACTCCAGATTAATTATAACTCTGCCAAATACTTCTCATGAAAAGAAAATGGTACAAGGAATCTGCCAGTTTCTGGCTAACCTGAGAAGCCAAAGGAATGCTTTATCTTTGCAACTTAATACAATGGAAGTAATCACAATCCTTTTTCATGCTCCAATAACTCAAACCTTTTAATATCTGAAAAATGCAGACTTGCCAAAGACTCCTTTGGAGCATACAAAAGTCAAAACTCTGCAAATAAAGATGTTCTCTTTGAAAATCTCATGTGAACGATGCAACTTCCATCTGTCAGTAGAGCAGGAATATGAGTGTTCTTTTTGCCAAGTGACAAAAATTAAAAGAAATGGAACATGGATTATTAGCCCTGGCTAGTGTTTGACCTTTTTAAGGGCTTTCTTAAACTTTGGGGTGTGCATAGCATACTTACGTTAATGTCTTGCTGAAGGATACATACATGAGTCAAAGTTTACCAACTTGACTCAGTCCCTTCTCAGTTTCTTATCTCTCCCTTCTTAATCCTGTGATGTTCCAGTCTTCCTGATATCTGTGTCATCTGGGGCAGACAATATTTGTATTCCATTAACAAATGCTCCAGCAGTCTCTACTTGAAGAGAACTTTCCATACTACAAGAAAAAGTTTAAACTGTGGCATTTGTAGTACAGCATTTTCATGATTTGTTGCTGTCCAGAGTTGATATAATGTTCAAGTCTCAGAATGAGTTCACGCAGGCACAAAGTTTATGATCCTTTGTTGCATGCCAAAGAAAGTCTGAGATGTCATCAGATTCATGACAAGCTGGGAATTGGTACAAATGCTTTGCAACGACATCTCAGATATGAGAGCAATACAGATGCTTGAAGATACCTCGGGCAAATGTTGGTGTAATAAAGCTAGAGAAAGCAACATGCACAGCTGCTGCTCTCTTTGGGGTGGTGATGAGGAAAGTCTCTTTTCAGTATCCTCCTCCTGGAGCCAGAAAGCCTGCTGCCTTTCTCTGGTGTGTCTGAGGTTGAAACGGGGCATGAAACTTCAGACTCAGCAGAAATGGTAGGGACCTCTCTGAGTAAGAGAGCTATCTTTTTGGTGCAGGAGGTGGCGCAGCCCCTCTCTGGTTCCAAGTTCTGTGTTTCAGCCGTTCACACTGACATGATTGGTGGCTGATCTGTCAGTGGCCTGAACTGTGGGTTAGTGCATTTACTGTGACCATTGACATGACAGCACCCAGGTGTCTGCTCCCACTGTTTTGGCACCACTGGTCCCCCTGGTATATGGGGCTTCTAAGGCAGTTGAAATGTAGTGATACATTTATGCTGTAATCGCCTAACTCTACTTGTGCTGCAGCCAACTAATCGTGGCATACGTCTGTATTGGGAATATGCCATTGCTATGGCAGTGGTGGAGGGCTTTCTTTCCTGCTGCTGCAGTGCCTGCCAAGTGCCTTCAGTGAAGCTCATGTAAGATTAATGGCCTGGGGAATCGGGCCGTTTGTCTGACTTTTCAGACAAAATCACTCCTCTTTGGGCACGACTTGGGAGCTGCTAGTTTTGGTTGCAGAGTTGAGAGTCTGGTGTTTGGGAGGCTTCGTCTTGCCCAGTTTGTTTGGATCAGATTCAGCTAGTGTTTTCCACCAATGGTGTGTGCTTGCATGTAGGAGATGTAGGGTGCCAGTTGTGAATGTAAATCTGTGCCCATCCTGGCTAGTGAAGGCCAGCCAGAAGACATTGGGGGCCATTGCTAGGTGGGGTTGTTGGTCTCTCCTTTCGGGAGGATGGGGTGCCAGATGTTCTTAAAAATTAATTTCTTTGGCCGCTGCCCAAGTAACCACCTCCTATCTTAAGTTATCAAATGGGTGGTAGTCCTGCTGCTTCAGTGCACCTTGATGCCATCTGATTCCTGAACCCATGTCAGTCGGTTTTTGTTCTTTGTATAACACTGCTTTTGACTGCTTTTGTGGCTCAGGTTGGCAAACTGCTTCTGGAGATAAACAGAAGGAATTGTACCCTGTTGAATTTTATTATATCTTTTGGTGGTCTTCGACACAATTGATTATGACCTGGTGTTGACACAACTACAGGATCTGGCAGGTGTTCATAGGAGTACTCTTGAGTTTCATATATTGGAAGGACAGAAATAGGAATTGAGTTCTGCCATGTGAATCAGAGATGATGATTTTGCTGATCAAGGTGTAGAAGACTTTGATAGGTGTATACTTAATGAAGAGATGGTACGAGAAGGCAGGCTTTGCACCAGTTCTGTGGCAAGTATGATCTTTTATCTCCAATTCCAATGTAACTTAAGAACAAAATGGAAAATGCTAATGGAGGTGGTAAATAGGTCTAGCAAATATGGTAAGGACATGAATTTCTTAACTGGAAAAGAGAATTGGAGGAAACGTGAAGCAATAGACTTCCGTAGTAAAATTGACGCTCTGTATGAAGCATTTTTTTTTATTGGTACGGGGGTGGCTGCAAATTTAACTTCAGGAATTTACTGCTTCAAGAGCAGGATTGCAGCTGAATGTTTTTAAAATGAGCTGTGTAACTTTTATAGTCCCTTTAGCTTTATCCTTATCACCATTACTAATATCAGGTCAACGAGGTCATTGTCTTATTCATTTGGGTGTTAAGATGCCTGCCAGGGTATGCGTGCATCCTTTCACAATTGACTGCATAATAGTTAATGTAAGTATATGCAGGGCTGATCTCCTCTTGGAATAGTCTAGTATTGATTCTGTCTGGAAGCTTGCAAGCAAAAAGTCTGACCTCATGTGGCAGAACTTAATTTTGGAATTTTTAATGTAGGCTTGTTTTTTAAAATGTACGTGGGATTGTACTACTTTTCTGTTTAAACCATGAACCCTTGCCCTACCTACAATATGGCTTACATAATCTTAACCTCCTTCATGCCTTGCAAGACACTTATGATTCTGTGGGGTTGTCTTTTTGGTTCTGTTTTTTTTAGGACCCTAGATTAAGAACTGTGTGCAAGGTGCCACGGATTTAAAAATGGAGTCCTTTCAGAGCATTTGAGTTGGCCTTTGTGGTGTGCATAGATTAAATTCTTTTCTTGTGTGTGTGTGTGTGTGTGTGTGTGTGTGTGTCCCACAATGTTTAGGCTATTCAGAACTGAATTTTTTATGGTCCAAATTATAGGCTTGAGATACACTGTTTTTTGTCTTTTAAAAAAATCCTGAGTATCTTAACTTGAAGGGTGTCCATTTTTGTCAGAATACTTATGGTGTTAAAAAAAGCCAAGGGAGATGAGCTTAGCAATAGCTGTAGTTCATAACTTCATGTCTGCCTGGCTGTGGGAAGGGCCTCTTCCATCAGTTACATTTGCTTCTTCTCTCTTCTCCCCCCCACCCCCCTTTTTTCCCCTTTCTTTGCTCTATATGTAACTAGGACTGTAATCACATGATACTAGGCCCCACATGTCTCTCTCTTCCCCCCCCCCCCTTTTGTTCCAGAACTCCTTGCCTGTCTGAACGGTGGCCACTTGATGTTTGCCCCGGGTTGGTCTGGGGCAGGTCTGCACAGCATTATTTAAAAAAAAAATTTTATCCTGCCACAGGCAGCTCTGGGAGGCTTACAATCAACAATAAAAACCAGAACATAAAACACTCCAGAACAGGGAGGATTAAAATATCCCCAGCACCCCCCATCCTAACCCTGAGAAATGCAGAGCATTCCATGTGGGTTTTAACCCAGCCCAATGGGCTTCCATGGGACGCCTGTGTGACAGGCCCCCACCAGCATGGTGGACAAGGCTACAGTACCGGCAGGGATCAGACAGGCCCCCAGAGGAAGTTGCCATCTGTCACCTCTTGGGAGTGGCAGGGTGGAGGTGTGTACCCCAGCCACCTGTCCATCCGCTATTGGAGAAGACTGAGGAGGAGGATCAGCCGTGGCAGTGGAGGGGACCCCAGGGAGAAGGAGGAGCAGCCCCAGTGTCCCTGGCTGGAGTGGCTGTTTGCACAGCTGAGGACACAAAGACTGATCCTTCTTCCTGGGGTGGTCTCCTGCAGGTGATGGGCAGGTGGCATGGTTACACACCTACCCAGAACTCCAATGGCTGCCAGGCAGCTGGCAGCAGCTTCCTTCAAGAGCCCAATCCTGCTGCCACCACAGTGAGTCCTGGCGTTCTGTCCATGTGTTGGACTTCCCAGGTTTCACCAGAGCAGTGGGGGTCCCCACGCTGACCCTTCAGAGCACCTTCAGCCTCCCTGCCTGTGTGAAAACATCCTAGAACAGCAAAGTGTGCAGGGAACAAAGAGGTTCTTCACATGACCGGTCTTCAGTCCCGCCCACCCCCAAGTTATTTTTCAAATTAAAAAAGTTCTTTTGTCACAAAGACCTTGATCCTGTAAAAAATAAGTACACATGTTTCATGTCACGTGTGTAAGCTTGCAGGATCAGTAGAAAGCCAGCTCCCATGGCCTGTGAGAGAATACAAATATTGTACAATGTCATAAATACAATATTTGGATCCTTTCAGTTGTCAGAACCTTCTACTGTATTAATGGATCACTAACTTAAGTAGGAGCCAAACTTTGTGTTTGAGGTTCTTCTGAGTGTTTTGAGATAGTTCCAAACTAGTGATTGGTCATTCTGACTTTATATATGGAAGACTGTACCTCTTCATGTTGACATAACTTATTAGGGCAATACTTGGGAGCTCCTGTCATGTATTGAAGCCATATGTGCAAGACATCATACAAACACATAAGAAAAAGTGGTGTCAGTCATTTTCTCTTATCTCTAACTTCTTCCTTCCCCACTGCCTCTCTAAAAGCTATTTTACACCTTCTAGGATGACATTGGCCCTTTTCAAACAGGCCTCGGTGGGTGGGTGGGTAGGATGGGTGCGTGCCCGCAGTGGGTGGAGGTGGATGTGTGCCCGTTCCCATGGGTGCACACCCACCTCCACCTATCTCCACTCACAGAGCAACCAGCATTGGAGCCCGTTGCTCTGTGCGTGGGTGATGGGTAGAGCACAGGTGCGTGCACGCACCCCCACCCACCGTGGGTGCCATTCCTACGGGTGCCCCCCCAACCACATACGGCATTCGCATGGGCGCCCCCCTGCCACGCACATATATGGTGTGGGGGGGCGCCCATGTGAAAAAGGTCATTGTGTGAATATCCCCCAAATAATTGTCACCCATAAGGTTCTTCCTAAGAACAAGGGGCATTATATGCAGCCGTTGGGTGAGATCGTCTGAAGCCGTCAGTATGCTGATGACATCCAACTCGCTCTCTCATCTGACCCTGGCCCTGCAGTTTTGGTGCTTATACGATGTCTGGCAGCTGTGGGGGACTGGATGAGGGCGAGTCGACTGAGGCTGAATCCCAACAAGACGGAGGTAATGCTCATGGGGAAGGCGGTGGGTGTGGCGTCCCCCTTGGGGTCTGCCCTCCACTGGTTCCTCAGGTTAGGAGTCTGTGAGTGCTCCTTGATTCACAGCTCCACCTAGAGACCCAGGTTGAAGCTGTGGTGAGGATCGCCTTTGCCAATTGCTTCTGGTGCATCGTCCATATGTCTGACTCTGATCTGGCTGCTATCATTCATGCTTTCATTACCTCAAGATTAGACTATTTTAACGTGCTCTACATGGGGCTGCCCACGGTGACAGTCCAGAGACTGCAGCTGGTGCAGAATGTGGCAGCCTGCCTCCTTATGGGGACGGGCCGCCAGGAGCACATTACATCGATGCTCAGCTCTCTGCACTGTCTATAGTCTTCCGGGCCCAATTCAAGGTGCTGGTTCTAACCTATAAAGTCCTATATGGCTTCGGCCTCACCTATCTGTGGGACCGCCTCACTCCCCATGCCCTTGACTAGCCACTGCAGTCATCCGGAAGGTCCCCCGGGTTTTCCGGGGGGCTACTATGGAGAGGGTGCTCTTGGTGTCTGCTCCACGACTGTGGAACTCCCTCCCAGTGGAGGGGGTGACCCCGGATCTTCCCTCCTTTCAGCATCAGTGCAAGACCTGGCTGTTCTGCCAGGCTTCTGGTGAGGGTCGGTTATATCATTTCTTTTTTTGCATGGGGGCTTTTGGGTTGGGGGCTCTCTGTGTATATTTTATGGGTTTTGATATTTTAATCATGGGGAGTTTATGCTCCTTTTTTTATCCTTGTTTTGTTTGTCTTCTGCAAGGGCCTTGCGTTAAATATGTGCTTTTATCTTTGTAAGCTGCCCCGGCTGCCCTTGGCAGGAAGGGCGGGGTAGTAAGTGTTAAATAAATAAACTAAATTATGAAAAAAAGAAGAGTTGGGAGGAGGACATTAAATACGTATTTAAGAAATTCCCAAATTGAGGGTTTGGATCTCATGTAGGGTCATGAAGTTTATATTTAACATCAATTGTGATCAAGTCTTGGCTTCTGTTGGTAGGCCAAAATCCCTGAACTCCAAAGAGAGATCTGAAAGTATAATGCCTGACTCTAGAGATCAGTCTCTTTGCAGCTGTCAACAAGCAAGAAACAGACCCATCAAAATGGCAGTGTCAAGATTCAAGTTCTTTAGCTCTGTTTTGACAGGGATCGACTACAGTAGGAAACCGATCGAGGATGGCTTCCATGTTGGGACCTTTTCTGTAGTTTAGATGCAGGTTAATTTTATTGGCCTGGAAGTAGCTTGGTTGAGGTCAACTCTAGCAATTGCTGAATTCCACCTTTTTAAAAAGCTACTCCAAAGTAGATGGTATTGCACTTTTCCTAGTGCAGAAGCAGATTGAGAGACCTTTCCTGTGCATTTTGAAATGGATCAGCTAAGCACTTACCTTCATTAGGAAAAGTGGTCAGGTTTAGTTAGTAACCCTGTTCTATCTGCGTGGTCATTCGTTTTAGTTGCCTTGGTCCAGGGAAAATTAATACTTTGGCAACTGGACAATCATAGTAACGGATCTTGTCTTCTAAAGAGAGTGTCCTCTCCCATCCATGTCATTCCATGCCTCCTCCTATATACCTGTCCTACATTTGCTCAGTTTATATATTTCTGACTGGCTATGCTACATGCCTGAGGAAGGGCCCTGTTAGAGGTGTGTAATTTTTGTTTTTATGAAAACAAATTCCATTTTTGTTGCAACAGAGAAAAAATAATTCAAAAATTTCAGAATAAAAACAAATTTTGGAGTAAAAAAAAAATGAAATTTTGGGGACATAAATTTCAGGCTGTAACTTCTTACTATTGTATTTTTATTTGTATGTGTTCATATTAATTCCTTTGTATTGGATGATGGTGAAAGCTAGTACCTCAATCTATCAGACTGTAACACCTTTGTTTTCTGTCAAATTTGCATGAACGTTTGACAGCTTGTAATCCCTCACCCAAGGGATCATCCTTGCCAAATTTCAGAAGGATTGGATAGCGGCATGGTTTATGATGCATTTCCAGCTGTAACATCTTTGCTTTGCATCCAAATTGAATGCAATTGGGACAGATAGTACCGCTTGCTGAAGGCATTGCTTCTGCAAAAGTTCATCAATATTGGATAACTGGTTCCTATTTCATAAGCAATGTAGGTTCCATGGTTTGTGCACACATTTCCAGCTGTGACATCTTTGTTTTCCATCCAATTTGGATGCGATTTGGACAGAATGTACCCCTCACCCAAGGGATCATCTCTGACAAGTGTCATAAAGATTGGGTAAAAGGCTTTGATTTTTATAAACCATTGCAAATAAGTCATGCAAATACTAGTCCTGGAAATTTGGGGCCAAAAATGAAAATTTCAGGGCATAACCAGGACTCCAGGCACAAGGCAGAGGGGACAGGGAAGCAGGCCAGCAATCCAGAGACATGATTGACACATCCAGACTGGCCAATTGGCATTCCAAAGACATCCTGCAGCACTGTGACAGAGGACATAAGATAACCCCTTATTGACTCTTTCCTAAGCAGATGCTTCCAACATCCCAGTAGCAAGCAGAGGGGGCTGAGTTGGGCACAGCACAGAATGAGGATACAGGATTAACATTTCTGCTGACAAATTGGCATCCCAAAACCATTTTGTTCCACTGCAATGATAAACATAAGAGAATCCCTACTATAGGCTCATTCTCTGGAGATGCTGCCCAGGCTTCCAACTTGCCAGTACCCAATCACTGCAATCAGGAAGGCTTGGGACTGGGCACTGAGGAGCAAATATAAGCTTCTGCCAAGCTGCACAGCCCCCACCATGGCTACAGCTTGTGTGGCTGCTGCAGTCTTCAGCCTCCCTGCACGTGCTGATAAAAGTCACTCTACACCTATTCTCCCCCATGTATGCCACCACAGACTTTGCCAGTGACTAAAGCCTGTGTCAGTGCCTCCGGTATCTGCTGCTTATCTTCTCTGCTCTGGCCACCTCCTCCTGTCGTCTTCTACCTCTGTACAAATGCTCCAAAAAGCAGATGTCGCCATCTAGTAAAACCTCTATAATTTTAAAATTATGAAATATTAATTGCTTTATAAAACTTGGACCCTTTATCCAATCTTTCTGAGATTTGGCAGGGATGTTCCCTTGGGTGAGGGGGAACAACTGTCCAAATTTCATCCAAATTGGATGGAAAAGAAAGAGGAAAGATGTTATGGCTGGAAATGTGTGTGCAAACCATGAAATTATATTACTTATAAAATCTGAACCTTTCATCCATTTTTTATGAAATTTCCCAAGGATGATCCCTTGGGTAAGGGGTACAATCTTTCCAAATTAGTCGTTACAGCTGGAAATACATTTCCCATTGAAACCAATGGAATATTCTCTAACGAAAAATGAAAATTTTAATAACAAAAATGAAAAGGGTCCCTGGTGCACACCTCTAGACCCTGTGTGGCCCAAAAGGTTGCACATTCTCACCAACAGAAGTTGGTCAAATAAGAGATCACTTCAACTACTTCGTCTCCATCTCTATAGTTGTCTTGTAAGCTTAAACTTGGTGGTCGTCTTTCACAGCTAGACCCCATCCATACAGTGACATATATAGCTGTTGTATGGGACACTAGTTGACTAGTGTAGGCTTGCTTTTTAGCAAACATTACTAACAAACAAACAATGATGATATGGATCATCACAAAGTGTCATGGAAGCTCATCAGCTGCCTACTGAACAAATACCCAAAGGTTAATTTATAAGAAAACCTCTCTCATTTATAGCTAGTTTTTAGAAATAAAAAGTTACAGAATCAAAGACACTAGTAGACTAACTGCGAGATGGTTTCTTATAATTAACCTTTTGATATTTTGTATTGATTCAGTAGGCAGCTAAAGAGCTTTCATGATACTTTGTGATAATCCATATCATTATCATAAATTATTTGTGGCTTAAATACAGGAGAAATAAGTAAATGCCACAGGAAACCACATCAGCAAAAATATTAAAAGAAATACAAAATATTTTGTAACTTATTACCTTAACTCTTTTCCTTTTTTGAACCTGTAGAGACCCAAGCTTTATAATTTGTTACTTAAAGTGGCTTATGCTTATTATATAGTCCTGATCATATAACTTAGGCTTTTACAACTTTGGTCGCTAGCTGCTGCAAAGGGTCAAGCAGGGTTTGGGAATATCCATACCCAGTGCCCGTTGGAGGGCATGGACTTTGCGAGATCGATCCACCAGGGTCAGGGATAGTCCTCCATTGAAGGGCAAGGACATTGTGGGACCAACCTTCCGGATTTCTGTATTCTAGCTGAAGTTCTGTCTGGGACTGTTCCTTTTTAGTATCCGCCGAAGGGTAAAGTTCCATATGGATTTAATTTTGGTATGCTGTTGTGAGGTTTATGTATTCTTATTTGTATTATTGGTCTTAATCAGCCTTAGTCACTTTGTGTGCCTTTTTATTGTATCTTTTTATGTGTACTGTATATTCCTTTTGCTAAGGCCGAAGGCTATGCAATAAAATTTGATTGGTTGAACCAAGTAATCAGACTTGCATAATAAATCACTGTTGGAGGGTGGTCAGTAACCACGTTAAAATACCTTTTTTTTTTGTAATGAACCATGCTGGGTTCATTTGAATGCTAGCTGTATTTCTAAATAGAAAAGGGCTGCAGGATCCAGCTCTTAGAAAAGAGAGAGAACTCTTTCAACCTGGATGCATATTTACTTTATGCACACTGTGGTGTTCAACTGGGAATAATAAATAATCAAAAGGAGCCACAGCTTTGTGTATTATAAGGATTATGGTCATACACATTCTTTATAGGGTGTGGGAAGAGCTGAACTCACTCCATTGGATGGGGTTTGGCAGAGAATTTTTTATTTGAGGTCATAGCTTAAGCTTCGTTCATATTGAGAAATGCCATTTTCTTGCTGCTTATCTCTTGCATCCAACAGCCCCTCTCTTCTACATGGATAACTGTACTCCTATCCTCACCACATGGACCAGCCAGCCATCATTCTCCATGTAGCCAAGCACGTGCACCTGGGACACCCCTTGTCTCTCCCTCTGTTCTCCTTCCTTTTGTATTCCCCTTCTCTCTCCCTCCCACCCCCGGTCTCTCAAATGGTAAGCCCTAGGGCAGGGACCATGTCTATTCCATTACTTTGTAAAGTGCCAGGTACATTTGCTGGTGCTATATAAATGCTTGCTAATAATAATGAGTCCGACCCCCTGCCCTTTTTATTACAAGTGTTTGTGTATTGGGTATTCTCTTTCTCGTGGAGTCTAAAATACTGTAAATGCTATCACTGGTGTAGAAAAGAAGTCTTGGAAAACCTATCTTCATGACTCACTGTTGATATGTAGTAACTCATAAGAGTATCATTTTATTTAAACCTTCAAAGGCTTGGGTTGCTTAATAGCATCTCCTGTTGTCTGGATACAGAGGCTTGCAAATTCTGTCATTCTGGATGCTTCAGGAGATAAGCAGCTAGAAGGAAAAATGAATCATATAATGGCTTCTAAATGACTTGTTTGAATGCAAGTTGGAGCCTGAGTGACTTTCTTGTACCTTATATTGAGCAACTACTTTTCTGTAAGGAAGTGCTCTTAAAGTTCCTATTATAATTATTTTACAGTGAATGCAAGTATAGATTTTTTTTTAAAGGTTAAAGACAGCAGATTCCAATGTTAACTAGTTTGTTGTTTAACTAGCATAAGCTGAAAACTCTACAGATTTCCTAGACCATCTTTATCTAAACACTTATATTTTTAATGTTTATAGTATCCCTTTGAATGTGACTGTGTGCCCTTCAGGAGAGGGGTCTGTCGTTGGCTTCCTATAGTGCTGCATTCAGAAATGAACGTAGCTTTGCTCCTAAAGAAGACCATTTAGAGTCTGTAAATAGACTGCATTGCTTTAGCAATACTACACTGGGGACAAATGGCTTGGCTGGGGAAAACCAATTTTTCCATAACTATATGTAACAAAAGTACCCATAATTCTGGTGTCTCATTCTTGTGCTTCTCAGATATTTGCTGTTTTAGCTAAAATACTTTACCCATAAATTTTGGAAAACAGCATTCTTGCAACAGCCAAAACATGTTTACATACATAGTTGCACATGGTCTTTGTTACCCTTACAGGCTGGTCTTGCTGGCTTCCTGCTGTCTTATTATTAACAAAATTGATGTTTGGTTTTTGTGTGGTGTGTTAAACCCATGAAATACCCCCTTTAATCTATAAATAAAACTACATTTGGTAGTTCATGAATTTGGTCAATCTTGACCACTTCAGGAAACCAATATATTGAGCTTACTGTAAGGCAATGGATATTTAAAACCGTTTTACTCATTCCACAATGTCCTTTTTGTGTTTTTTCTTTAGAGCTCTTATAAGCATAATAATGGATGTTTATTGCATTAATGCAGATTGGTTTGGGGCAGCTTTTTACCCTGGATTAAAACCAACTCTAACACATAAAGGGGACTGAAGAATAATTAAAAAGCCTAAATTTAATTTGGCCAATTATGGCATCCTTCTAGGATTAAGAAAAGGACACCTCGCACTATGTAAGCAATCCTTGGACAGGATGCACTATGCTCAGCAGCAATCAGTACTAAAATGCCTCCTTGATTAACGAGAAGTTCAATCCAATTCCAGGCTGAGTTGCAAAACCTGTGGAGCAATCTGGATAAGCCATTGCCCTTGATTAAGTTCATCTCATGATGACAAACTAATTGAGATGAGAACTGAACTATAGTGAAACACTGCGTTTAGACTGTCTGAAGTTCATTATTAACACAGTTTGCTAGTAGATGGAGAATCATAAAGCTTGTTTAGGAAAGAAGTATGTCTTGTTTATTGGCATGGAGTTTGGAATACGCAAGAGCCAACGTGTCACATACATTGGTTACAAGTCTATGCACTGGAGCAATTGAAGTCTGCAGTTTTCAATGTGCCTTTTTAATTGTCCTTTCTTATTATCTCCTTTCAGATCAATGTTCGAGTTACCACTATGGACGCGGAACTGGAGTTTGCCATCCAGCCCAATACAACAGGCAAGCAGCTGTTTGACCAGGTCAGTAGAAATGGATGTGGTTTCTTGTCTTTAAAAAAAACAACCCAACACCTTAAGCCACACTTGGATTGTTAGCTCTTCAGATCAAGAATGATGTCTTTTGTTGTTGTTTTGGTGCAGAAGAACAGGCTATATTGTGGCCCTGTTCCTTGTGGATTGTCTCACAGCATGCAAAAGGACATTCATATCGGCCACTCTCAGACAAGCAAGAGGAAAGGGTGGTGTGTGTGACTTGGCAGGAGAATAAAGCAGAGGAGGTGGAGAGGTAGTTGTACTATAGTGTTGCTGCAAAGCTTGACAGTCTTGCTGAACATCACTGGTAGTTAGACTGCTGCCTCCTACTGTTGCTATGAAGCTATTTTATAAGGCCTAATCAGTTGGAGATGGGGATGCTCCTGAAACTTAGAACAAGGAAGAGGAACTGACTAGATTGAGACAAACAGCATTTTATAAATCTTGCACACCTTTTTTTAAAGTCTCTTGCTGCACGCAACAAGGACAAAAAGAGACCAAGACAAGCCTGACTCAGCCTGGCCCTTACTTTTATAAAGCTCGTGTCCGTTGTCTTGCTGCATTAAACTGGGGGAGGAGGGAAAGAAAAAATTTAAAAGGCTAAACTTTGGCTGTAATTCAGAAGCTGCTTACACACTCGTCCCATTGAATACAGTGGGGCTTGCAAGCTCTGAGTAATTTCAGTATAGTAGCCTTTGCGCTGAAGACAAACTGACTCTCTTCAATGTAAAGAGTCAGCGTTATACTTATATAGAGAAGTATAAAGACATCTGTATGCCAGAGGGTAGTAGGTGCTAGGAAGGAGAGTCTAAAGTTGTGCATAAGAAAACGGCAAGCTAACTTATTAAAAACTGGCATAAAACTAGATTCCTTTCTTTCTCCTGCTGGTCCTAATAGCAAAAAGCTGTGTGGTCTCTCTCCAGCTCATTTAGGCTAAGCTGGCTGAATAATGTTCATTCTTGGTAAAAGTTTTTGTCAATGTGCTTTGAATGACATTTCAGATGAGAGTTGGCCTGAGCCAACTAGGTCTGGCAGGAACTGTGCAGACTTTGTTTAAAATACGCACATACGCGCACACACAACCTTTTTTCCCTAGAAAACAGTCTGGCTTTTCTTGTCTAAATTCCATGCTGTCATTCACGCACCCCTCGACTACCCCATATCCCATTCTTGCACTGGTTTTATGATGAAACTGAAGCAATTTCTTGTGCCTGGCAGGGGTTTTAAATGGCTCCAGAGGGCCAGTCATAGGATCAACTCAGCCTGAAGTCATGGTTGGTTAGTTCTGTGACATGGGAACCCAGACAAACTATAGATGGAGCCCCCTTTGTTTTCCTTTGCCAATAGTGCTGGCACTGTGGTGGATGTGGCAAAAGAACGTGGAGTGGTTGATTATCTTTGAAGTAACTAATGTGCAGTTAATGAGTTCAGTGTAACTTTGAGCAGCCTGAAATGTAATTCTGCCTTTTTTTTCTTTTCTTTTTTTAATAACACCCTCAAAATGTTTGTGGTGGTCAGATGTTAACAAGCTTTTAAAAAGTAAATAGACCAAAACAATTGGACTAGGGAACTCCTCCTCCCCCCCCCCCCCCCAATCCTTCCTCTCTCTTCCTTCTCTGTCTTCATTGATGGTGTCAACATCCAGCCCATCCCTCAGGCACGTAGCCCCGGGAGATGGGGAGCCGGACGGGGAAGCGCGGCCGCCGGTACCTGCTGGGTGCTGAAGTCCCATCCCAAGTAGCAGGGAGCGGCTGGGGCGGCCATGGTGCAAGAGCAGGCCCGGGGTTGCTACCTGAAGCTCCGCCCGGCGGCGGCCCCACTTAGGGCGGAGGGAGCTGCACTAAGTACCGCTTTCTAGCCCTGGCGGGAAGGGGGTGTACGACCCGCCCCCGGGGGGGGGGATGCGGTGGGAGCAGCACTGTCCCTCTCCCTTCTCCCGTGCCTGGGGGGGATGGGAGCAGCACTGATCTCTTCCCGCCCGCGCCCAGGGGGATAAAGTGGGAGCAGCACTGATCTCTTCCTGCCCGCGCCCAGGGGGATAAAGTGGGAGCAGCGCTGATCTCCTTTCCCCCCCCCCCCAAATGCCTGGATGGGAGCAGCACCGATCTCCCCATCACCTATGCTCAGGGAGATGGGAGCAGAGCTGATTTTCCCCCCACGCCGAAAGCTGACCCCTCAGGGAGGTGACAGCAACACTTATTTACCCACCTCCCTCCCCCAGTCTCACAGCTGGCCTATGCTTGGCGTTAGTTTCCACACCCACTGCCTCAGAGTAGGGCCCAAGACTGGGCAGATCCAGTAATAGGAGAGGGGCAGAAACTGGAAACTGACATAACATACAAAATATACTCAAAGACACCAGCACGTAGGACACCAGCCTCCTCACCCCCATTGCTCCCACTGTTCCCCGCCCCNGGGGGGGGCGTGTCAGAGGGGAGGTATAGTCACAATGGGAACACAGTATGGGGATGAAGTCCCAGTCTGGAACCTCCTGTGTGAGCACACTAGAAGCACTCAGTAGTGGTGTTGCCCTAGATGGGAATGTCTGCTTTTAGGCTGCTGTAAATGGATGCCAACTGTGTTACGCCTGTGTTTTGGAAAGCCTTTGGGAGCTGGAAGGAAGGCAGCCACAACCTTGGAAAGGATGGTAGGTCGGAGGTTCCCTGCCCCATCATTAGCTGCAATCCTAAAACCAATTTTCTTCAATGTTGTACTTCCATTCATTTCAATAAGGATTGCCCCCATAGCTACCAACCTGATTCATGATGTGAATTGAGTATCGATATTAGAAGTGCTACTTTGGGGATGTTCTATATATTCTTCATAGGCTGGCTTTTGAATTTCTAGGAATAGGGTCCAGGAGTTGCTTTTAGGGAATTAAACATAAATATTTATATTTAATATTGGACTAATTACTTTAAAACTTGTATACTTTCCTAAAAGCAACTCCTGGACCCTATCCCTAGAAGTATTAAAGTATTTTCTCCCACAATATACAGTCATTGTAGGTAGAAACAAGAGATTGTAAACATGTTTCTAAAAAAACCCATGAATTGGCAGATTACATAAACCCTGTTTTTGCTACTTATGTACAACTATGCGCAAGAGGTGAATGCACCCGTCTTCTAGAAAAGAAGTTACAGGATATAGTCATTGTTTGCTTCTGTTGCAAATAGAGTATTCCTGCTATTGGACGTGTAGATTTCAGTGGCAGGGGCAAACACATTTACAGCTTTACCAGAGATTAGAATGTAGAGCATTGTGGAGGTTTAATGTCTGCTCATAATGCATACTTGACCTAAAAAGCTGACTTGAGTAATTTTATTACCCCCATTAACTTACTTTCAGTTTTCCTATGTAACATTGGTGTGTTTCTGCTGGTAGTAACATGTAACAGGCCTGTAAACCTTTGTTTGTACTTAAAAGCAGCATGATCAGGCACTGATACTTGTGCAGCCTTTGGTTATTGGCAGACTTTTGTGTGTATGGGCCGAACTTGCTTTGCTGCAGCTACTTGATTGACTTTTGTGCACAATAGGAAAAGTCGTGAAGCCTGTGAATGTTCCACTAGCTCTGTTTTCATTTCAGGCATATTCTGATTGTGAGAATCCATTTCACAACTGACTGCCAAGCTTCTAGCTCATTAATGAGTGCTAAATTCAGGGGAATGGAGGCCAGCTATAATTGTTCTTTGACATTTTTGGTACAAGACTTTTGCTAAAGAATACATTTGTTCAAAGGAGAAAAAGTGGTGTACCATTGAAATTGCCCTGCTACATTACAGAGAAATCTGGACTAAGAATATTTTGGCCATTGTCAATGAGTGTAATAGGAGACTTACCTAGCTCACGGAATGACTGAAAACAGTGGGTGATAACAAATGAGATGTTGGCCCCTGGTAACTCTGGGTTCACCTGTTTGCCCCAGTGCCGCCCGGCACCACATTATTCCTGGGAATGTGGAGCACCCAGCACGGGTTAACCTGATCCAAACCAGGGTCGTGGGCAACCACAGGGCCAGGTCCCTTTATTTATTTATTTTTTTAGGGTCCCCCAAAGCCCTGGGTCTGCTAGCATTCCTCTCTCTCAGCTGGAAGAGGGGAGTGCAGGAGTCCCCAGAGGTTCCCTCTCCCCAGCTGGCTGTCGGTTGACTCAAGAGGGGTGCACTAGCGCTGGCTCCGATGGAAAGGGAGGGGTCGTGGCCAGGGCTGGCTAACCCCTGTTCCATCAGAGTCAATGCAGATCGCTCCCCTCTCGGCTGACTGCTGGCTGGAAGAGGGGAGCATGGGCACGGGGGTTACGTACCACACTTGGACTAGGAGATCCCAGCCTGGCACTAGCAGCAGGGAGGACAGGAAGCAGCCTGTGCTGCAACTGCCGTGGGTTCCCTCCCTAGCCCTGCTTCTAGGGGAAGGAGGAGGCAAACCATTCCCCAGGATCTAACTGCCTCTGCAGAGAGGAGATTGCAGTATCTGTGCGACTCAGCTGCCTTTGATCCCCGCTCTTTTCCTTTCCCACCAGGAAAGGAGAGCAGTGGGCATGGAAAGCGTGGGAGGGAGGGGAGGCGTCGTGGCCAGGAAAGAAGCCGGCTAATGATCCCCTTTCCATTGGTTCCAGTGCTATCACACCCCCTCTCAGCTGACAGCTGGGGGGGGGGAGGGAGGGAGAGAAGCATGAATGATTGCACTGTCCCTGGGGGCCACCTGAAAGCTGAGGGGTGCTGGTGATCTTGCTGTCTCCAGGCTGCCCAGGGAACAGCTCCCCAGCTTGTCAGGCAGCGGTGGGGGTGTTAGTGTCATTTATGGCGGCTGGTGCAAGCCCATGAACTGCAAGCAGGGAGTTACCCGTTGGAAGGGCTCCCAACACTGTCATCACTGGTGGCTGCTGCGTGGGGACCCTACAGGGTGGCTCTGGGGTGCTCCTGGCCCATGTGTTATAACACCCAATGTCTGTAAAAGTTAGGGGTAGTAATGATGGGCTACTCAGGGTGAATATAAAATGACTGTCCTAGGCAGAAGAAAAAGCAAATTGAGCACTGTAGCAATTTTAAGTTGTTCCAATAGTCCAAATTGTGCCTCTTTTTAAAAAAAAAAACAAACCAAACTGTAGTGTTTCATAGGGATTTTGCAATATTTAGACTTTTTCAGCTTTATAGTTGAAAATTAACTAGAAAACAATTTAACTCGGCAAATAGTATTATTATTATTAGCATTTGTATAGCACCAGCTGTGTACCTGATGCTTTACAGAACAATGAGGTAGACACAGTCCCTGCCTATGGCTTACAATCGAAGGTCGAGCTCCTATGCGTAGGTGTCTTTCCGTGCTATTTTCAAACACTGGTTTAAAATTGCAATCCTGTGTCTAGGCCATCGGACTTGGGAGTCAAGCCTGGGTGGGGCTCTATGCCCTGCTGAGTGATGTTGGACAAACCATTTTGTTTCTCTCTGACTCTGTTGCTCTTCCCACCTCTTGCCTGCTTTTAAACTGCAAGCTCTTCAGAGCAGGGACAGCCTCCTCATGTTTGTATAGTGCCTTGACCAGACACACTAGTGCGTACAAGCTTCATTTTCAGGCAGCGGCAGCTGCCTGAATACTTAAATGTACAGCCACTCTTCATTATAAACAGGCAACTGCTGAAGCCCCAATTTTGCAAAAACCGCTTGACCTACGTTTCTGAAAATTTCATCATGGCTGTAAATTGTGAGGACCATCATATCCACAAAGTTTGAAAAATATCCATCAGGAAAATAAAAAGTTATTGCAGCTTAAACGTTAATTGCTTGTGGTCAAAATTCATAC
>QEPC01004965.1:4199888-4246804 GCA_003113815.1 Sphenodon punctatus | reverse complement strand
GTATGTTGACGATAAAATATTAAATATTGCTCTAAGCGTGAATTAATTTCTATGTTTTTTGGAGTTTATGTTTTGTTGCAATGTATGAAGTGGAAGGTGTTTTGAATTGTAATTGTACTGAATCGTGTTTTTGTGTGTATTTTAAGAAAACTCTTGTACATTTAAGTGTCTTTTTAAACGGTTAAGTTTTTTGTTTTAGTGAATTAGAGTTTGTAGGTGCAACTGCAGTGCTCCTCTTACTACTGCTACCAATAATACTCATATAAACAGTTGTATCTTTTTAAAAAAATTTCTCCAGTTTCCAAAGGTCCTTGATTTTGCAAATCCGTGGGTGATATAGTTGTAAACTCCCAGGCTGCCTCATCTTGTAAAGTGCCTTATACCAAGTTATTCTGCTTCCTTCTAGGTAGCAACATGAGGCAAAAGTACCAGTCAAGTGTGGTATATAACTCCTAGCTTGCCTTCTAGCCCTTGTCCTATGCCCATTTGTTTGTTGGGGGGGGGGGGGGGGGGGGAGAGACATGAGCAAACCGTTTCACTCCTTTTCTGTGGCTGCTGCTGCTTCACATTATTAGCATTTATATAGCGTCCGCAATCTACCTGGCGCTTTACAGAAAATAAGGTAAACATGGTCCCTGCCCGAGAGCTTACATTTGGGCCATCAGATTCTTGGACAGGTTATCTCAGCAGGCAGAGAGTTTGCATTCTTGAGTAAATGGAATGGACGGAAGCTTCTGAAATCATTGCTCTGCTGGACAAGTCAAACTGCAATGGGGAACTGGAGCTGCAATTCACAAACCATGTAGAGTACTCTGCGGGCTTCGATGGGGCTATGCTGGAGTAAGTGGCTTGTAAAATTGTGGCTGGGACGTGAAAAAGAAATGAAGCCACTGTATTGACTTTAATCTCATTCTGTTTCAGGTGGTTAAGACAATAGGTCTGCGAGAAGTATGGTACTTTGGTCTTCAGTATGTGGACAACAAAGGATTCCAGACTTGGCTAAAACTTGATAAAAAGGTAAAATAATGTTGTATGCATCGTGGAGTCTGAGGGAAGATTCCTCCTAAGATACAGATGTGATACTGTGGCTCCTTTTTCCTCTTCAAAGCGAATCGCCTGAGAAGGCTTGCAGGAATTTGGTGTCCACTTTCCTGGCAAACTGGATGCCTGTGTCTTTCTCTGTACTTTTATATTCAGTGCGAATTGATTGTCCTTGGTTCATGAGAACGTTCCCAGAGTCTAGCCTGAGCTTGTTGCTGTCTTACACCAAATAACTGGCAGTTGATTTCACTGAAGCTTGCAGAACCTGTTAGCCATTCCTCTATAAGCTCAGAAAACTAGGCAACATAAACTGCCACCAGGCTTATTTGAATGGGTTGTTCACGTCCACATGAGTTTTCTGGCATGAAGTAAAAAAGATTTGCTCTTGTTCAGACGTCTGCAGCTCTCTTCTCCCACTGAAAATATTTTTGGTGCCTCTTCATGCTCTCAGCTACTTTACAGGCCACAAATGGTCCACGGACCCATTTAGGAGCCTCTGTTTAAGATGCGAAACGACTGCTGTTTCTCCCTCCCCTCCCCCCACAGCTTATCCTGTTAGAACATTCAGCACTGACTGTGTATCGTACTGAAATGCATGCTCTTTGACCAAACATCTGCTGGTCATTGTTGGCTAATGCAAGCAGGTAGTCGGGAGTGTGGTGTTGGCCTTTTTATTGCATATTAAACAACCTGCTGAATTTTGTGTGTGTGAAATCTCTTGCTCTCTTAATCCACAAATGAGCCAAAAGCTCCCCACGTAGATGAAATCCCACACTGCTTGATCTCAGTGGGACTTCATGCTTGGGACTTCACCCTTCCTGGGGATCATTGTAGGGTAGAAACTGTAGATGGTAAATTCCAGGAAATCTGTTTAGAAAACCAACGTTGTAACACAATAAATGTTTCTATTTGGAAGAGTTTAATTGCACTGTGAACGGTTCACTAGTTCTCTTTCTCTCTGACTTAGGTCTCGGCTCAGGAAGTCAAAAAGGAAAACCCCCTACAGTTCAAATTCCGTGCCAAGTTCTTTCCTGAAGATGTGTCTGAGGAGCTGATTCAGGACATCACCCAAAAGCTGTTCTTCCTTCAGGTGAAGGAAGGGATCCTCAGTGATGAGATCTACTGCCCACCTGAAACAGCAGTTCTTCTTGGCTCCTATGCTGTGCAAGCCAAATGTGGAGATCACAATACAGAAATGCACAAGTCTGGCTACCTCAATTCAGAGCGCCTGGTCCCCCAGCGGTGAGTGCTTCAAAAAGGCCAAGTGCTCAAGTTTCTGTGAGCCATTCCCATTTGTCAGTTACTAAAACACACAAATGGCTTTATCCAAACATGTGAATGGAGCACACTTCATAAATCCTCTCTTTTTATAATGAAATAAATCTAGAACATCTTTCTTTTATTCTGAGATTAGGCTAGGGCTCCCAAATCCCCCTACTGCTTGTAATGGACATTGCTGGCAAATCGTTATGAATGTTTCCAGCTGCAGTACAAGAACAGTTGACTACAATTGGTAGCATGCTGTCCCTGGTGAAACTTAATGTTAAAATCCGATTTATCCAGTGGAGTTGTCGTTGAACAGGATAACCATCTGAGGAGATGACTAAAATATTTGGCTCTCTCCTTCTCTCCACCACTGGGATGTTGTCTTATTTCAACAAACTGTACTGCTGAAGAAGTGGCCCCCCGCTCGCAACCCTTTTGTCCTTGTGGAATGATGTGATGGCTTTGGCTGCTGACAACCCAGGAGATGAGACGGGGAGAGAGAGAGAGAGCAAGCGCACAATCTCTGGTGGGCTTCCTAAAATGGTCCCCCCTGCTGTAGAACAGATGGGAAGGAGTGTTCAGCTTTGATGCAAGTTCTTTAAAATCTTCTTGTAGGCTTCATATTAAAGTAATCTCTGATTGAAATACTGCATGGTTTCTGACAAAAAGCCATGGCAAAAGTCTTAAAGTCGGGTTTTTTCCTCCCCCTTTTAACATAAATAAAAGGTTATGCGATGCAGGGACATAGCAAAACTGTACAGACCTTTAAATATTGCAAATGACTATATCCAGAAGAACAAGGAATCTAACTCGTATAACATTTTCCCCTCCCTCCGTCAACTAGAGTAATGGACCAGCATAAGCTTTCCAGAGAGCAGTGGGAAGAAAGGATCCAGGTCTGGCATGCAGAACATGGTGGAATGCTCAAGTGAGTGGTGGTATTGTACTGTGTCTAAGTCGTCTCAGTCTGAGATGACAAGGACGATGCCGTTCCGTTTGAGTATTGATCAATAGGTTCATTAAAAACTAAACGGATAGGAATGTTGCTGCACAGTGTAAGCTTACTGAAACTACCTTTTTAAATAAAGCATGGTTGCTGAGTGTTTTTTGAGGGTGAGATGTGTGTTTCTTCCATAGTCCACATAATTATTGTGTCCCAACCTACGTGAGAGAAGTACTAATAGCCTGTGGAGTCTAGTAAGCTAGAAAATACACAAGATGCAGGAAAATGCATGCATGCAGAAGCTCATCCAGGGATTTTTACCAACAAGCTCTAGGGTCAAACTATTATGGTCAGACTTTTTTTCATGTCTGTTAACCTCACTTATGCATAGGGTGTCTGTGTGTGTTTCCTCAGAGAGAATGCCATGCTGGAATATTTGAAGATTGCTCAGGACTTGGAGATGTATGGGATCAACTACTTTGAAATCAAGAATAAGAAAGGAACTGACCTGTGGCTGGGAGTAGATGCACTGGGACTGAATATTTATGAGAAGGACGATAAGTAAGTTGAGGTTTCCTTTTCATCTCTTTCTTTCCAAGATGAAAGGGCTTATATTGGAGCCAAAGAATTTTCTCATTATGCAAGATCTCTGTCTTATAGTACTTGCTTGGGTGTGTCTTCTGTGTGTGTTGGATAACTCCTGAGTACAGTAGTGCTAGGAGGCATGCCTGAATTGAATCCCGACCTGTTGTTGCCTGCCTTCGCTGTATGATCCACTTTTTGCCCCAGGCTACGTACCAGCATGTCGGAGGCATGCTACCTCAAAAGAGCAAGCAAAACGAGTAAGGGAAAGAATTGATAGAGGGTCTGGCAGCACTTACCAGCAAGGAGATAGACCTATAAGCTACGTCACGAATCATAACATTGTACGGATGGAAGGAATCTTGACAGTTCACTCCCCCACCACTGTTAACTATACCTAAATCATCTTCAACTGATGTTTATCCAGCCTATTCTGTAAAACTTCCAGTGGTGGAGTCTAGTCTCCCTTGTTCCCCTGTCAAACATTTCATACAAGTTAAAGCGGCCTTTTTTTCCTAATTCTTAACCTTTGGGTGAAAATAGACATGCACGTAACACCACTCTAACATTTCTTATACATATTGTAGGGCTGTATCGGTGCCTATGCAGCCCTCCAACACACACAAGAAATGTTAAAGTGAAGTTTAGGTGCACCTCTGTGTTCACCCTAAATCATACTTCCTGTATCTTAAAAGGTAAGGGTTTGTCCTGTCCTTAGCAGCAATGGAGAACAATTGATCTTTATTTTCTAATTCATTGATTGATTTTAAAAATCTTTGTTTCCAGCAGTTCTGCTATAACAATGTATCAAACTAAAACAAAAGAAAAAGGGTGCAGACAGCAAAGAAAAATACAATACAATTAAAATGGATTAGTCCAAATAAAATAAAATTGAGTCATATATTTAAATCAGCAATCCAGTTAGGTTTACAAACTGCAGTAAACTCTTCTACAGGACCCACAATAAAATAAAAATGAAAGTGACGATTAGATCTAACCATTAGTCAGAGTCTCTCTTGCTCTTCTTTAATAAATAAGAATTTTATTAGAACCAAGACCTAACATGAGTATCTAAAATGTTGTCTCCTGTCTTTTCTCAAGACTGAGCGTGCCTCGTTTCTTCAGCTCTCCCAATTAGATCTTGACTTCTAAACCCTTTATCACGCTTTGAACCCTCTCCAGTCAGTCTGTTGGTATGTAGGAATAAAATAAATTCAGCTGAGACCTTACCAGATTGGAGTAACTTGTTTTATAACATTCATAACCTATTTTTATCAATATACTCAAGAATAATACTTGTCTGTCTTGCCACAGCATCACATTAGTATGTCATTCAGTCTATGATCCACAACAACCCCCAGATTCCCTCGGCAGTATTTCAGCGTTGTCAGTTGTCTCCCACTTTATATTTACATATTTGACTCTTTCTTTTCTCCTGTACATGTCCTATGTTGAGCACTTCTTCTCTGAGGTGTCAGAGTTCTGGCACATAGCCAGATGGTGAGGTGAGCCTGAATACAAATATGCCAATTGAATTGGTCCTCGAAGGGCTAGTGTAAAGCATGCTGTAATTGGGAATGTGATCCTGCCCAAAGAAATCCATTTCAAATATTGATATTTTTATTGTCACCCTAAAAAGTGAGCTTTTTACTTGACATTCATTCTGGTGATCAGTCTAAGGCATAAGCAAAAGCATCAGTAAGGCAGCCTTAACACCCTCTTCCATGATGCTCCTTGTAACTTGAGCTCTTCTCTTTTTTTTTTTTTTTTTTTTTTTTTTTAAATGTAAAACTATTGCTTCTAGTCCTGTATTCAGTAACAATGGCAAAGAAATGTTTTTTTTTTTTTTTTTTTTTTTTAAATGCATGCTGGGAAACTTTCGTTGTCCTAGGTTGTATATAAAAATACAAAACTTGGTGTGGTTTTGGGTAAAGAAGCACTATTGAAAACGGTAATTGCAGTTGTAGTATCTCTTTAAAATTCAGTACCTCTTAAATCATGGAACTGAACTGCTATAAGCTACTACTACTTTCCCTTCATGTGGGCTGTAAATCCCTTGTGCCCAGATTCATAACCAATCCTTTTCAGTAGGTAGGTGCAGGATCAATTATTACGGAGTATATATTTAGCTTTTATAACTTATCCTGTTTCCATAGGCTCAGAGTGGGTAACAACACATAAAACATGTAACACACAGTCTTTAAAAGCCACCATAAAATCCAACCCTCCACAGAACCCTGTTCCCAACCTGCCAAATGGCAGCCCAAATAAAAAGGATTTACAGCAGCTCTGGGAAATGCTCAGGCCTGGGCTTTGATGATTCTCCATGGGAAGGGAGTTCCAAAGTCATGGAATACCAAGAACACCTCTCTGCATACCCTTACTATCCAGATTTGTTACACTGATGTACTTTCAAAAGGGCACTCCCCGCTGCCTTGGAGGATCATGAAGAGGTGCAGGGGAGGGGCAGTGTCTCTGATAAGTGGTGGGGAGGAGTATGGGGGAGGAGAGCGGAAACCAGGCTAAAAAGCAGGAGGTGAAAGAATGCTGGAAGCTTAAGGGCAAAACGAGGAGTACAAAGAAATGTGTGCATGTATGTATGTCTTGTGCTTTGAGTGAAAAAAATGAAGCACCGACTCAAAAGTGAAGAGTTGGAGGAATGGGAGTGGAAGAGGAGGAGGCTTGAAATGAAGAATTATTCCGCTGATGACTTGCGTTGCTTGACCTTTCATACCTATGACTTATAATTTATAGTAGGCATAATCATGCAAACTAGAGCTACAAATGACCTGTTTTGAGATGGGGAGAGGCTGGTATCTAAAATACTTTAAGCCTAGCTGAAGGAACTCTAGTTCCTGTTGAGACCACAGAGTAAAGGAATAATTTTTGTTTCTTTTGCAATGCTAATGTGTGCCATCACCCAGAAAACAAGGAGAGTCATTTTTGAAGTATTACGTGAATGAAACTACCTCAATTTATTTCTCAAATGACTGGTCTCCTCCTGTAACCATGGTCACGCAAACAGGTTTTTCAAGCTGCATAAACCAGCAGAATGAAGCCTTTGCCTCTGAATTGTGAAGAGAACTTAAAAAACAAATCTTACCCATTTTTTTCCTCTCCAACTATGCAATTGGGCCTCTTAGTCAGAAATGTTTACAAATCCAAATTGTAGGATCTCGGGGTTAAAATATAGACACCTTTTAAAATTTATGCAGAGACTACGATTATACAGTATTGCATCTGGGATTTAAACAAGTATCACTTTAAATCAGATACAGAAGTTTTAAATTAAAACTTCTATCTCTGATATATGGAGGAGATGGAGCAGTTGCTTTCGAATCATAACATAATGCAGATTGCTGTTTTCAAATTTAATGAATGTGGGGGGAAGTTTAGAAGATGCTAAATTTTTAATGAGGCTTTTTATTTTTAATCTTGCATTTAGTTTAAAGGCTGGGAATTGGGGCTTGGTGTTAGCTGGCCATTTTGCCTTTAATGGCAGGTGTAATAGCTAAGCATGGTCCCCCCCCAAGTTCTGCTGTATAACTTTTGAGCCCCTTGTGCAGCTTACAGGGAAAGCAAGAGCTTGTCTCTTGTCTCGCTAATAATACGGAGGAGAAGGGAGGGAATTACTCGAGGTTATCATCGTCGTCTTGAACAGGGTTTAAGTGTACTGTGGATTTAAAATCCACTTCAGAAAAATACCAGAGGTAAAATTTTCAAAAACATCAGTTACTTTTTTTCATAAATCACTAACATGCTCCTGAAAATTTTTACCCTTAATTCCATGTCTACCTTTAAGCGCATGCTTAAGTTCTATCGAGTATACGCTTAGAGTTCTTTTGAATGGGGATGTTTGTCTGAACTGGGGCCAATGCAGGGCCGGCCTTAGAATATGCGGGACCCAGGGCGGGGAACAAAGGCGGGGCCATCCCCAGCTCAGGGGTGCTCCCTCGCTCGGTCTGGGGGCAATGCACTACCAGGGTCTGGGGACGGGCGGAGGGGCACTCCCCCTCTGCCCAAGCCCAGCCATTTCCGATCACTCACCTGATCTGCTGCCACCGGCCAGGCTCAGAGCCTCGGCAGGGTCGGCACCACAGCAGCAGATTAAATCTACCTCCGTGTTGCCCACCGCCACCAGAAGTTCTGCTGGCCCTCTCCACTGCCTGGCTGTCTCAGCCAGGGGGAATGAGGGAGAGGCAGAGGCCCTGCCTCTCCCACATTCCCCCTGGCCGAGAGACTGACAGGCAGCAGGGGGCGGGGGGTGTGGGAGAGGCGGGGCCTCTTCCTATCCCTCACTCCGTGCCCTCTCCCCCTCTGCTGTCTGTCAGGGGAGATGTGGTCAGGGTCCCCAGGTCCTGGCCACTGTCAGGCTGGGAGCTGGGGACCCTGAGTGTGGGGGACCCACAGGAATGGGAGCTGGGGTACCTACCCTGTGGTAGGGCCGTCCCTGGGCCAATGAAGTCAAGGCGTGAAAATACACAAAGTGGCCAGCCAGATCCCCTGCCCAGCCCGTGGAGCAACCCTGCTGCCACTACCCATTGGGTCAGGGTGGAGAGCAGAATGTGTGTTCAGCCTCCCATGCAGCTGCCACACAGCCCATGTTGGGCCAAGGAAGCAAGTACACAGGCAGGACTCTGGCCTGGGAGTAGTGGCTGCCAGAAGCAGGATCAGGCCTGTGAAAAGTGGTCAGTAACAGCTGATTGCTCCTAGACTCCAGAAGAGAGCGATCCTGTCTGGGGGTTGTATGTGACCCCATCCCTAGGCCAGGGTTCCCAGTGGACAGAGCACAGAGAAACCAGTGGCTCTGTCTGGGCAGAGCTATGCCTGGAGAGCGCCTCACAGGCCGGTTCCCCCTTGCCTGGGGTTGGCACATCCCAGCCCGGCACATGGGTGGAGGCAGCACCTGTGCCACACACTGTGTTCCTGGGCTCGCCACCACTGTTGCTTCCAGAGTAGATCTTGCTGCCGTGTGGGGCAAGAAACAAGGAGGGATTGCACATGGCTGGGCTTGGCTCTGGGACTTGCCACCCCCAGGCAAGGGTGACTTCCCTCTCTCCCTGCCAGTGGCAGCTTCTCTCAGCTGCACTATCAGCTGACTGGGGGCTGTATGTCCACTGTCTGGTTGCCCATGCCATCAGCTTCCCTTTTTAGGGAAGGTTATTGAGCGGGCGGTGGCAATCCAGCTCCAGGCACATCTAGATAGCATCGGTTTCCTGGACCCGTTTCAATCTGGGTTCCGCCCCGGTTATGGTACTGAGATGGCGTTGGTGGCCTTGGTCGACGATCTCCGCCGGGAGATGGATGCAGGATGTTCAACATTTCTCATCCTACTAGATCTCTCGGTCGCTTTTTATACCGTGGACCATGGGCTCCTGTTGAGACAGCTGCATGACCTGGGGGGGTCTGGACAGGACTGTTCTTGAATGGTTCCATTCATTCCTCTCGGGGAGAAGCCAGCGGGTGGTGCTGGGGGATGAGACATCTTGCCCCCGCGCCTTATCATACGGCGTTCCGCAGGGTTCTATTCTGTCTCCATTATTATTTAATGTATACATGCAGCCCCTGGGGGAGGTCGTGAGAGGGTTCGGGGTGCGTTGTCACCAATATGCTGATGATACTCAGCTGTACCTGTCTTTTTCAGTGGACCCAGACCCGGCTGTCTTGGTGCTATCCCAGTGTTTGGAGGCCATGGCGGAATGGATGTGCCAGAGCAGACTGAAGCTCAACCCCGATAAGACGGAGGTGATGGTGGTGGGGAGAGCGAGGGAGGTGTCGGCACCCCTTATTGCGGGGGGTTTGCCCTCCCATGGCTCAACAAATCTGGAGTCTGGGGGTGGTGCTGGATGCGGATCTCCGCCTGGAGCGGCAGGTGGAGGCAGTCGCAAAGGCTGCCTTTAGCCAGCCGCATCTGGTGCGGAGGCTGCGTCTGTTCGTCTCCAGCCCGGACCTGGCCTCCCTTATCCATGCCTTCGTCACCTCGAGGCTGGACTACTGCAACGCGCTCTACGTGGGGCTTCCCTTGTGCCTGGTTCGGAGGCTGCAGCTAGTGCAGAATGCGGCGCCCCGCCTCTTTTCGGGGACGGGTCGTCGGGAGCACATAACACCTGTGCTCTGGGCTCTGCACTGGGTGCCGATAGCGTGCCGAGCCAGGTTCAAGGTGTTGGTATTGATTTTTACAAAGCCTTTCACGGTCTCGGCCCCTCATATCTCAGGGACCGCCTCACCCTCCGCGCCCCGCAGCGGCTCCTTCGGTCCACCAGGGGTGCCTTCTTGGAGGTCCCCTGTGTTAAACGGGGGGCCACAATGGGGAGGGCATTCTCGTTGCCCGGCCACATCTTTGGAATTCCCTTCCGGAGGAAGCTTGCCTGGCCCCCAGCCTTTTGATATTCTGGCGAAGGTGTAAAACCTGGCTGTTCGCCCAGCCGGCGGGGGGAGGGGTTGGGTTAGTGGATTTTTTATCGCCCCTACCCTATTTATTTTTTTATGTATCCTAGGCCCTGTTCTTCATTCTTAATATTGATATTGTATTTTTATATGTTTTTATTGTTGGAAGCCGCCCCGAGCTGTGTTCAGGAGGGGCGGGGTATAAATCGAATAAATAAATAAAAATAAATAAGTCTGGCTCAGCCAGCTTTAGCACATGCTGCATCAACCACCTTCTCCAGGTGACACATGGAGTAGCAGCCGCCCGCCGCCTCGTGCCTGAAGTAGGCAAAAGTCTAACAGCCAGCTAACAAATGGGCAAGTGAATTGCAGGCTAATGTCGGCTAACATTGACTAATGATGCAAAACATGGGGTTACTAAGGCCGTTTCTTCTTCTGCTGTTTCGGCTGTAAAAATCCGCTCCCGCTGTACAGAGACATCTGGTGTGGAATGGGGGGTGGGGATTTCCCCTCCTGCTGCTTTGTATAGGATGGAGTTGTACTGGTCATGCTGTGTGTGTCTTTTATTTGAAATGACCTGATGGCTAACTCAAATAAATTACTTTATTTACTTACTAATGTTGGCTGCTGTCTTGTTTGTTTTCACTGAAGCAGAGAGAGATGTATTATATGTCTTAAAAGCCAGAAAATGGATGTGAATTGCTGAAATATTTATCATGGGAAATGGTTTAATAAAGAATTTTGGAAAAGTCTCCTACATATCGATACAAGATAGGAAGGCTGTGACCCGCCATCCACGTACTCCAGAGTTACCTCGCTGTACCCTACAGCGCTTCATTGGGACTAGTCCAGAGTAAATGGTAGCTAGATCACAGCCAAAGTATGTTTTTTAAAATGGCTGGTTTAGATTCTCCCTGCCCCCAAGCCATTATAGAAATGGAAAATAACTACTGGGCTTGGGTTTCTGCATTAGCCTGAATTTCAGAAATGCCAACGGCCACAATATTGCTAGGCACAGCCTCTTGAACTGAGAAGTGGGGAGACGTGGTTCTGGTGTATGTGGGGTGTGGAAGGGCATTTCTTCCACTCCCATCTCCTTTCACGGTGGGGGGGGGGAGCAGGTAAGTCTCTCTTCTCCTGTTTCTCTTAGTATTGCAGGTAGTGTGGCCTTTGTGTTGTGAGATAAAGTGTAAATATAGCTCAGTTTCTCAATTAGTTCCTCTCCCTATGACCAGCACACTTTTATACAGTGTGTTGCTTCTCTCTTAGCTTTAAAAAAATTTTTTTCTCTTTTCAGACTGACTCCCAAGATTGGATTTCCCTGGAGCGAGATCAGAAACATCTCTTTCAATGACAAAAAGTTTGTTATCAAACCTATTGACAAGAAGGCACCTGTAAGTATAATTGATAAATGAGTGCATCGTGAACCTAGAGTATTTTAAAATAATTTTTGCTTTAATCCTAGAATCTGGTTCTTTCACTCCATTATTTTATTTTATTTTTACATCAGTAGAGTACCCGCAAATAATACTTTTGCTTCAAGAGCTGCTATTAGACTGGCTTTGTCACAGTATACTCACTTTGTTCCCCAGCATACTCGGGAGAGGCTGGGGAACAAAATGGAAAGGTAGCATTCTAGAAACTTCTTTTTCTTGTTACACTGCCACCTCCAAAATATTCTTCACAATCCTTCCAAAAAAAGTCTTCACAACCTTATTTAATGTACATACCTAAGGTAACTGAATTGGTTCCTTCTATTACCTCTTCTTTGGCAAACACTACAGTAAGCAAAGCTATTGAGTTCCCCAAAGGTTTCTAACATACTTATAACGTACTTATTAGAACACCTGAGGTTGTTGGATCATTTGTCTTTTTATGTTGTCTCAAGTGCTACTTGAAAAGTGTGCGACTATCTTGAGCATCCTCCCTAATCTTTAGAGCTGTTCTCGCCAAGAATACATTTTCATAGTCTCTAGTCCCCATAGCTTAGCCATGGTCATCTGGACCATCTTACAGTGAGTTGACGATAGGTAAATGTCAACGTACCCTACACCATTTCCTGAATGGAATTTGTAGCTTATCTTAAATGAGCTTCTTCCCTTATGGCTGTAGTACTGAAACTAATTTTATATATAGTAAATTCACTTTTAAAACTTACAAAAATAGGGTGTTGGGGAAACTCCTGAAGTATTGAGCAGCATCAAGTTATCAAAGCTTGAAGTGAAATAATAGCTATTGGTGTGCCTTGTCCTGAGATGCCTGTAAGTATCTGGAGCAGTTACAGAAGTGGAAGGAAAAGGCATGCTTTATATTCAAAATGTGATGGATCGACTGACCATCAGCTTCAAGGCTGAGAAGCGTTTCTTGGAAACGGTTAGCTGTTTGACTTCTGCAAGGCTTTTTTGAGAAAATAATTGCAGGTTCACTTGCTATTTAAGTGCTGGTAATTGAAAGACTCTGTGGAAATCCATCATTTTCCCAGAGAGAAATCTGTTTGTTTTGGTTGCCATGAAGTAAATTACAAAGCACTGCCATCCCTCCTCCCCGTGTGCACATAATACTGGCTGATCTCCCTGCCTATGCTAAACTTCTCAACAGGAAAGCCTCTTTGTGATGTCAGCCATATTTCATGAGGAGTACAAAATGTTAATCTCCTGTTCTGAGATTCGTGAGCACAGCTTTCCACCCACTCTTCAATGGCAAACCTGTGTGTGTTTGGAAAGCCAACTTGCAGGAGGCTAATGCAGTAACTGTTGGGATTTAAAATGCTTACTTTATGTCTCCATTTGGTTCCGGTTGTGACGTTCCCTAGGATCTTTTTGCATTTGACCATAGAAGAGAAGGCAATTCCTTGGTTTTGTATGAACACGAGACTTGAGCCTCAAAGGGCAAACACTAGGGATGGGAATTTCAGTTTCAGATAGAACCAAAAGTGCCCGATAATGGCCATTTCAGATTAATCTGAAATTTTGGTTTTTTCCATATCATGCATTTAGGATCTTTTGCATTGATTTTTGGTTTTGGATTTTTAACATTGCGGTTTGTCCACATGGGGACAAACTGCAGTGTTAAAAATCCAAAACAAAAATCCATGTGAAAGATCCAAAACAACTGATACCAAAACAAGATCTGAAATACATGAGGAGAAGCAAAACCAAAATCTTGCCCAGTCCCACCCCTAGCAAACACTGTTCTAGGGGAGTGGGGCAGGGAAATTCCCAGATTAAGAATAGGTTTTGATTTCTGGTCCCCTCTTTTAAAAAAACCAAACCTTACATTGCTTATGCTAACTAGCAAAGGGGTTTGTCTTTTAATTATTTAGTATAGGCTTATTTTTTCCCTGTGTTGATTATTCACATACCCGTAATACTTAAAGCTAGAAGTTTTTGTTAGGAGGCATTCCCAAGAAGATGAAATGCATGCATTTACCTTTTGCCACTATGGAGATACCACTGAACTATTCAGTGCCTGTCACTTAGAATGTAGCGCCAATCCTTGCAAGAGAAAGGGACTTCATGTTCTTATGTGAATTCTTGTCCCTTAGTTACAATGTTAGAAATGACAAACATGGACTGCCATCCATGACCAGTGTTTACCTTCTTGAGAGCTGGATGTTTTTTAGAAATGGTTGGCTGCACTTTCAGACAATACACACAACCTTTTATTTTAAAAAATTGCCATAAGTGGTATGTAACAAAATTCTACTTTTGTTGGAGATTATGAAATTTAGACTGTGATCCACAAACTGCTTAGTCCAGAGTTAGTGGCTTATAGACCACATCCCTAGTGTTTTTGCTGAGCTTGAGCTGTGTAGTCCCAAACGTGTCCTTTTTCTAAGTTCTATTTGTGCTAGTACAAACAACGGAGGGGGAGAGGGAGAGCGAGCTTCTAAATTCTGAACAGACTAATTTCAGAGTGGTCTTCAGTGATGTCTTATCTATTGTAATAGAGAGGGAAGCCGAGTGGCTTGAATTACATCTTTTTTTGGACAAACTGCTGTTGGTGGAAATAAGCAAGCTTTTGGGGCACACACAGCCCTTCCTCAAGCATGTAGCATAGCCAGTCAAAATATATTAACTGAGCAAATACAGGACAGTATATAGAGAGGCAAGAAAGGGTGGCGTTAGGTAAGACAAGGTGACTAGGGGGATGGAGTTATCTGATAGCGAGAAGAGTGCCAGACCTAAAACCCCAAAGGTACAAAAACAGGACTGTTCAGGATGCATAGAAGATGGCTATAGATGTGGGATAAAAGGGAAATGGCTACGGTGAAGTAAAATCGCATAAGAAGGGATCTGGGAATGTAGAATCTATATATAACAGGGTCTAAGAGTAGCGGAGGGAGACACAGAGTTAGGAATAATAATACAGAATATGAAGGAACTAGGTATATGAGGAGGCAGGAAAGAGTGGGGTTAGATAAGATGGCCGGGGGGGGGGGGACATTACACATTAAAATCCAAGCTACAAAGACCGCTATTAAGGATGTTATGGGAGGGGTATGGGGGAACAGCTAGGTGAAATGAAATTGCATAAGAAAGGAACTGGGAACTAGTGAATCTACATATGACAGGCTGCGAGAGTCTGAGACAGAGAAATCTTTTTCTTCATATTTCATTTATATTGCTAAATAAATCCCCCAGCTGCTGTATGGAGCTCAATTTGGGGAGGTAGCAATAACTAATGAGCTCGAGTTTGAGCAAAACAAGATGTTATGGGCCATATTGCAAGTCCCCAAAGGAACCCCAGCAATACTATTGAGGGCTGAGGCCGATGTTAGCCGTGTGGCGATAGTGGCCAAATTAGCTATTTTGAAATTCTGGCTGCGGCTAAATTTAATTCCTTTGGACTCTCTAGCTCGGTTGGCAATTAATTCGGCCATTGGTACGTGGCCAGCGAGGGTGATGGACATCTTGCACTCTTTGGGTTTTTCTCCATCCTGTATCCTAGACTTTCCATTCTCTAGAGCCTGGGCTGAAATTAGTGCCAGGATGAAAGATCAAGAGTCGCAATATGTAAGCGAGCATGTTGGCTGTCAAAGGGTCTCGCGTTCTTACATAGAGTTCTCGACACCCTTTGAGGGAGCTTCCTATTTGGTCAACCCAGTATGGCACAGATTAGAGTTGCGTTTGCCCTTGCAAGGCTTAATGTTTTCCCTTCAGCTTATTTGGAAGGTAGATGGAGAATTACCCGCAAAGAAAGGGGGTGCCAATTTTGTAAAAATATAAAAGGTAATGAGATCCTGGAGACATTGGCACACATTTTGCTAGATTGCCCAGCCTATTTCCAATGGAGGCAATTGTATATTGAGCCTTGTTGTATGGCATGGGCCATATATTTTACTAAGTTGGAGGTTTTCCTCCTAAGGGACCACGATGCAAATGTTTCAATCATGGTTGCTAAGTTTCTTCCCTTAGTGTTAAAACTTAAGTGGTCCCAACTCGGTTCTTCGGACCAAGTCCTGGGGGCCTTGTCAAATGGATAGATTTATGTGGGATACATAATATAGATGGGTATATGTGCTGGGTTTTGGAATGATTACAAAAGTATCAGGCTTACATGTGTTCTTTTGTGTTTGTGTATGTTTTATTGTGACTTGATTGGTTATATGTTGTGTTTTTTACGATGGCCAATGGCTAAGTAAGAAAGCTAAATATATATAAAAAAATTTAACAAAACTTTAAAATGGCGAAGACTGTAAATTAGATTTTT
The DNA here is from genome assembly GCA_003113815.1 of Sphenodon punctatus. NCBI lineage: Eukaryota > Metazoa > Chordata > Lepidosauria > Sphenodontia > Sphenodontidae > Sphenodon > Sphenodon punctatus. The sequence goes on along the minus strand of QEPC01004965.1, from coordinate 4,230,873 downwards.
GTAGTGGCTGGAGAAATCTAGGTCCATGTTATGTGTATTGTTTTTAATGTCAAATAATTTTAGTTCCCAGGCCCATCTCTTGAGGGTGTTGTGCAGGTGTCCTTTGAGGATTAGGACTGATGGGTCAGAAATGAAGTGATCTTGTTAGGAGAAATGACTTCCCACTGTTGCGTAGACATACAATTCTGAACAAAACCACTGACTCGAGTTCATACATAGGTGTCAGGGGAGTAGCTACCATGGAGCGAGGGGGCTCCCTTGAGCCTGGGCCCTGGACTGTAGGGGGGCCCTTCGGAAGCTTGAATGAAAATTTCCTAGCTTCTCTCAGGCCACCTCCAAGCTTCCAGAGTGGACAGGGGAGGAAGAAAGGCCAGTGCTGCCCCTGGCCGCTCTGAAGGGTTTCCTAAGGGTGCTCAGGCTGCTTGCAAAAGGCCTGGTCAAGAAGGAAATTTTCAGAGTGGGCAGGGGTGGAGTGCTGGTCCGGTCTCTGACCACCCTTAAAACATCCTTCTTGTCAAGGTGGTTGGCACTCCAGGGGGCTCACTGAGAGCCGGGGTGGCGTCACCACTTCTGTAGGGGGAGTCTGAGGCTGAACAAGGACCCCTGTGGAGGGCTACTGCTAAGGGAGACCCCGCCCCCTTGTCATGACAGGGTCCCGTAATTGGAAGATGAGCCCAGGCCCATCGTGGCCTTGCTACGCCAATGGTAGGTGTAATGCTTGTTGAGTTTCACCAACGTAGTTTCCATGGTGGCATTTGGTGCGCTGGATGAAATACCCTACATTTTGGGATTTGCAGGTGTAGTTGCCTTTTATCTGGAATGGCTTTCCGTGGGGTGTGTGTGCGGGGCTTAGAAACGTGTTAGCAGGCTTTGCATCTGCTATTTTGGCAATGTCTTGTTCCTGCTGATGTTGGGGTGTCCTGGGTGTCTGGTATTTGGCTCTGGATGATTAGTTGTGAGAGGTTATGGGGTTTGAAGGCTGGAAGGGGTGGTTCAGGAAAGCTTTTTCTTAGGGGTTTTGTCCCCATCAAGTATGGGTTGTAGCTGCTTGATTATTATATTATTGTAGCTATTATAATGGCTATGACAGCCTATGGAAGAGCATTTCTAAGGGATTAATGCACATCCCATGTGATTTATTCAGTCTTATTATCCTGCCCAAAGCATGGAGTAATAGTGCAGTGTCTCACTTTATTTACTGTATAATCACGAATTCTAAATCTCAGAACCCTACTAGGTTTGTTGTTGCTCAGACTTAGAAAATGGGATTGCTCTTCCAGCAGGGTCACTGTGCAGATAAAGAACTGCCTACTCTGGTGCATAATCTTCCTGAAGTTTACTTTGGGAGGGCCCAGCAGTTACCTACTAGGCGGAGAGTTTGTGTGTCTGCCACTAAACAACTCATTTAGGAGCAAGTTAGTTGACAGCAGGTTTTGTGCCACTCCTTAGTAACCCAGAAATCTTTCCCTTTCTGCCCCCACCCCCCTAAATTCAGTAGACTGTTGGTGCTATGTGTAAACTGATACTCCAGATGTTAGTCACATGGCCATTGGCAACTAGGGAAGATTGTTTGTGTACTAGTATTCACTCAGTCAGTTGGCACTCTTTTGAAAGGTTGGGGATTTCGTATTTCTGAAACTTGCATCTGTGCTGAACTCTGCTCATCGCAACATCTTAAAAACCTTGATTTTGAGTTGCAACAGCCACCCCCAAAATGTCTCTTGGCTCAGTGGCAAAACAAATGCGCTCTCCTACTTTGGCTCTGTGATATACAAGTCCCCATGACATCTGAAAACTCCCTTTGCAGCACACTTGAATGGAAGCTTTTTTGCAAGCTTTTTCATGGCAACTGCTACAAGATACCAATTTGACCATTTGCCATTCAACCTCTGCTATTCAAATAGCATGGGGAAATTGCTGGAAAAGCAAGCAAAACTAGTAGCCAGCCTAATACCTGTCATTTGATTGTAGTAGTGCTAGTGAGCATGTGATCCATCTGCAAGTTGGCACCAACTAACAAAACACTTAGAGGAGGCCAAATGTCACAAAGGTTGAATTCCATCGTGTTTTTTGTATCTCTCTCTGCTAGGACTTTGTGTTTTATGCTCCTCGTCTAAGGATTAACAAGAGGATCCTGCAACTGTGTATGGGTAATCATGAGCTGTACATGCGACGCAGGAAGCCTGACACCATTGAGGTGCAGCAGATGAAAGCTCAGGCTCGTGAAGAGAAGCACCAGAAGCAACTGGAAAGGCAAGTGGGGTGGTTGAAGGGAAGAATGGGTGCTCTGATGAGCAGAAAATAAGTGGAATGGAGTGTGGTGGTGTACTATAAACCTGAGCAGTAGATAGGGAGGGGATTTAACCAAAGTGAACATCAGGTTGCTGAGAGCCACTGTCCTTGCCCTGCTTTAGACAAAGGGGAAGCCTCTCTCTTGGGAGACAAGCTGGCAACAGAGGGGATCAGGAATAAAGGGGCAGAAGGTCATTCAAAAGAGCTGAGAAATGGCCATTTTGGATCATATTGATGACTCCTCTAGCCCAGGGTTTTCACTGAGTGGTCACAAGATGTGTTGGAGGCATCTGCAGGAATCCACACAGCGAACCATTATTATTTAACTTGTCTGTTTCAAATATAGCTAGACATTCTTACCTACACAACTGTCTGATTCCTTTCCATCTTTGCTAAGCTTTTAGACCTGTGACATGAATTCCACAGGTGGCTTTATGCAGTGCGACAATGATTTATCATGGCTTTAAATTTGGTTTTAAATCTCCTTGAATATTGCCTTGCAAGAGGGACTAAGTAGGATTAGCTGGTGCGCTTTTCTCTTTATTATTCATTTATTGTTAGGGATGGGTGAACGCGGTTCAGAGTTTGGACCGAACTCAGTCTGTTCGGTTGACCAAACCGAACTCCAATTTCAAACCGAACCGAATTTCCAAACTCTGTTCTGTTCGCTCATCCCTAGTGGCAACATACACCAAAAAACCTGGTTTTGAATGGCCGAACTTGGTTCGGAATTCGACCAAACTGAACTCAAATTTCAAACCAAATTTCCGAGCTCAAATTTCATACTGAACCGAACTGAGTTTCCGAACTCCATTCTGTTCGCCCATCCTTATTTATTTTACCATATGTCTTCATCTTCTTCTTCTAAAATGAACACTTCAATTGCTTCATATGAAGGCTTTCCCCATTTTTCTCTCTTCTGTAGCCCTCTATTTCTCTTAAAGATGGGATGACCACTTGGCATTTCTATATCATTTGCCATGACAATAAATTATGATTTTTATTTTATTAGCAATCATTTATATAGCACCAGCAATGTACATGGCACTTTACAAAGTAATTGAGTAGATACAGACTTGAATTTGATTTGGAAGATCTTATTGATATAAATGTCATTGTCCTACCTTTTTAGGATTATGTTTTCTTCCATTCCTTATGCATCCTAGCACTTTTTTCTAAAAATCATAGCTGTATAATGGGAAAATTCATAATGCTGTTTGGAAAGATATGTGGTGTCTTTATTGTATTGTTATATTGTGTAGGCAAACGTGTGTTTTTCTAGGTTCTAAAATTAATCTCTTTTCTTTTTAACAGGCAACAGTTGGAAAGTGAAAAGAAGAAGAGAGAAACCATTGAGAGGGAGAAAGAGCAGGTTTTGAGGGAGAAGGAGGAACTGATGATGAGACTGCAAGAGTATGAACTAAAGACCCAGAAAGCAGAGAAAGGTAAAGAGCTTGCACAGTTCAGTACATAGGATGTTTATGCTTTACAAATCAGAATTCAGTGGCATCACAGTCATAGGTTTGCTAGCTCCTAATATGCTAAACAGTGCCATTTTATGACACTTGATCTGCTGTATGCAAAATCAGCAGCTTTCTGTGCGAGTCTCTCTCTTCCTGGCTCTACAGTTAAGGCAGTTTGCCCGTCTGGAGGTGCAGAGGTGTGAGGAAAATACAAGTGTACATTCTAGTTATTTCCCAAGTTTAGGTTTTGATCATTCATCACGTAGCTTTTGTTAGGACATTTTGTCGTTCCCATGTTATCTGGTGGATAGGAGTGATGTGTGCAGAATACTGGCCCAGGTTCATCGGGCAGGCTGGCGGGTTAAGGGAGGATGGACGTGGATTATACATCTCCCTCGATCAAGGAGTGCCGCAAGGATATTTGCCACTCTAGGAGCAGCAAGTTCAAGGGGGCAGCTCTCCCCTCTGCCCCAATCCAACCGCTGCTGGGAGGGTAACTGGGGATGATGGGCTAGAGCAGAGGGGCTGGGAGCCAGGATTCCTGGGTTCTCTGTCAGGTGGTTGGGAGTTAGTAAGTTAGCTGGGACTCCTGGGTTCTCGGGGAGGGGAGGCTAGTAGGTTACAGTAGGGGGAGTTGGTAGTATGTTAGGAGGGGGAACTTAGTGTATTCCCCTTTCAAAAAACAAGGAAATTCTAGGATCAAAAAACTTAAGAGTTAAGGCTCTAACAAATTCACTCATGCTCCAAAACCCATGGAAATTGTAAGTTAAGGCTGCTCCCTTAACTTGCAAGCCATATAAGCTGTAAAGATTTTGGACGGTCTTGCATATTGTGCTTGTTTACAATTTACGCTCTAGGAACCCACATTTTGCTTGGTCTTTCAGGCCTAATTCTCTTCCTCTGCAGGTTGCTGCTCCCTGACTGCCTGCTTCCATATATGCTTTCATTTGGGTTGGGGGAGAACGGGACAGCTGAGTACTGGGGGGGAGGGGGGGCTATATATGGCGGGAACAAGGTTGAGGGATGCAGGGATGTGTACAGGGAGGCAAGACTGGGGACAGCCAGGCAGTGGGAGAAGTGTCTAGATTGTGAGGGAGGAGTGAGGTGCTGGGGGATTGTTTATGGGGGAATCAGGCTGTGAAATGGGTAATGCATATGCACAGGCAAGGCTGGGGGGCAGGCAGGGGTGGGGGGGAACCATATGTATCGGCAACAGACAGACAGGTGCTGGGAGGGTTGTATATTGGGGGATACGCCCGAGAGACGGAGCCAAGGGTGGGGAACAATCTTTGTATGGGGAAGGATTCTCCAGATGCTGGGGGTGTATATATGGGGGAAGGTTGAGAGATGGGGGATGTGTATTTGGGGACAAGTTTTGGGGGACACCTGGGGTGGGGGGAAGTGCTTTTTTTCATATGTGCTTTCAGATGAGCTGAGGACAGCAGGACATCCAAATGGTGGGGGGAGTGCATATGTGGGAGACAAGGTTTGACGTGTACAACATGTGTGTGGGCAAGGGGCAGCCACATGCTGGGAGGATGTATATGGAGGAACAAGGCTCGGAGTCCGCCAGGGATATTGAGCAGTGTGTTTATGGAGAGGAGGGGTATATATGGGGGAGAACACTAAGTGATGGGTAGTGGGTATTCAGGGACAAGATCTGGGGGACAGCTGCTGCCTGAGACGGGAACTATAAATGAAGGAAAAATTGTGACTACAGTGGAGACAGGGATCAAGTCCATAATACTGAGACAGGGAGAAGCTTGTTATCCCCACCTTCAGTGTTGCCTCCAACCTGCAGAGGAAGAGGATTGGGGCTGAAAGACCAATGCAAAGTGTGGGGGCATGGAGCCTAAGTTGTAAGCAAGCGTAATGTATCTGACTTCCAACGACTTCGCTGCTTACATGGAGCATAAGTAAAGTGGTAGCCTTACCTTTAAAATGTCCATGCTTTTTGAGTATGGGTGAATTTTTAAGAGCCTTAACACATGCCATGCGTACTTGAACAGGACGTTCTTGCATATCCTAGAACAAGGAACTGCATTTCAGCAGGTTTGGAAGGCTCCTAAACTGGGTAAATGACACTATGGGTTAGAATGAGAAGTTTAATGCTGGAGCCTATTTAAAGCTATTTCCTTTATTGTATGGACACTTCTTCCTTTGCAGAGCTCTCAGAACAAATCCAAAAGGCCATGCAGTTGGAGGAGGAGCGAAGACGAGCTCAAGAGGAAGCTGAACGTTTGGAGGCAGACCGTCTATCTGCTCTTCAGGCCAAGGAAGAGCTCGAGAAACAAGCTGTTGATCAGATGAAGAGCCAGGAGCAACTGGTAGGAACCATAGGGGTATTGGTGCAATCTTACAAAAGGCTGAGTTTGTAAAACTTATTTTCCCAGTAGCAAGCAGAAACTACCAGTACGCCATTGCTAGTGGAGCATAATCATTTAATCAATAGTAGTGAAATCATTTTGACCAGGGAAACCTTTGAATAATGGCCCCAAATAACTGCAAGTTGCCCATATCTTACTGGAATCTGTTTCAGCAGTGCCTATCTGCAAAATTGTGTGCTGGGGGGAGGTTGGAAATAATTGTAGCGTCATTCGAACTTGCTTTTCTTCAACAGGCTACGGAACTTGCAGAATACACCGCTAAGATTGCACTTCTGGAAGAGGCCAGGAGGCGCAAAGAAAATGAGGTGGACGAGTGGCAACATAGGGTAAGTGTTCCTAATTTCATAAGCTCGATTCAGAGAAGTGCACTAGTCTGCCTGTCCCTTTTTAAGAAACGAGAGAATTGGTCTAAACTTGGATAAACAGTTAAATACCAAATTTCAGAGCAAAGTGCAGCATGTATCCAGTGACGGCACCTTGAAATTCAAGAAATTGAGCTCCATGCCAGTTTAGGAATGTCTTATTCCTCTTCTATCATTATGTGGACTCAAACAGTTGAGACTCTACAACTGCAATTTTGGGGTCGTTATTTGAATACCAGTAATTAAAAATATGGATTCTGCAATGCTGCAGGACAGTATCTTGGGGCTCACTATTGCATTGGATGAAGATTCTAGCTTTTGTAAAATTATACTAGTCACATCCAGTACTATTTTTGCTTAAATAAATACCCACTTCAGTTCACATCTGTTTTTTCTGCCACTCCTCACTTTACACAAAATTTAGGCACTACAGAATGTACAGGTTTCAGGATATTTTACATACTTGCTTTTTGATCCCTTTTTTTGTAGGCCAGGGAAGCCCAAGATGACCTAGTAAAAACAAAAGAGGAGCTTCAGCTGGTAATGACAACTCCACCTCCACCTCCTCCACCACCCGCCTACGAGCCTGTGAACTACCATGTCCATGATAATCTGCAAGATGAAGGCACAGAGTACTCTGGCTACAGTGCAGAGTTTTCAAGTGAAGGCATCTTGGATGATCGCAATGAAGAGAAGCGTATTACTGAGGCAGAGAAGAATGAGCGAGTACAGAGGCAGCTGATGGTGCGAGAATCTTAACATTTGCTTTGAAAATGAGGTTTTATTTTAAATGTAACTGTCTCGTCCACACAGTATTAGAATAATATGCCTTTGTTAGAGTACTTTAAGCCAATCTGTCTCTTGAAGGTGTCATGGCCTTTGCCCAGTTTAGTCATGCTTGTCTAATGGCAAATACTGTTCATGAAGATTGGAGCTATCATTATCTTCAGGGCATACCCAGTTTGAGCAAATTTCAGTCTGTCTGAAACTCCATTTCACTTCTCTCCCTGCTGCTTCCTCAGTACTCCTTATTTATCCCAAGGATTGTTTTGAATGTCTCTAAATTGTTATTAATTCTTGGCAAGTTCAAATTCTCATGATAACCCTCATTTTTAACCTTGCAGACACTGACAAATGAATTGGCTCAGGCCAGAGATGAGAACAAGACAACCCAAAATGACCTTATCCACACCGAGAACATGCGGCAGGGACGGGACAAGTACAAGACCCTGAGGCAGATCCGACAAGGCAACACCAAGCAGAGAATCGATGAGTTTGAGGCTATGTAAATGTGCCAAGAAGGCAAGACTCTGGGAAAGGCAGATGTTAATGCTGATTTTTTTCTGAGGGGTCACTGTATGGTATTCAAAACAAAACTAGGAACTTAACTATCAAATGCTCACTCAACCTAAAATTTCCCAACATTAGTTTTCATTACTAAAATGAGGTAGCTGCCTACTGAATGTCAGCCAAAATCTTAGTAACTTGATGCTTACTACTCCCTGTCTTGGTGCCAAAAGGCCTCTTCCCAAGTCACTTCAATACTTTTTGTTTCAGGCAGGATTTACTTTAAGACTCTGTGCTTCTAGTTGTAAAATTTGAGAACCGATGTGACCAGTGACAAGTCCTGGCTTTGAAAACCAACCACCAAAACAGTGTTGTGGATGAATTCTGTGCCATGGTTAATCTTTAAAAGTACAGCAGAAGGCTAGATTCCTGACCAAGCAGCAGAATGTAGAATTACAGTCCGGTGGGCTTTTTTGCTAAAGCAGTAATGCCAACAACCTGGAGACCTGTCCTTTCTACATAAATGTGAGGGGGACTTGAGTGGCGAAATCCCTGCAGTGATCGCTCAGAAGAAATGCAGTATAAGAACACTGATACCCTTCTTGCATAAAACAACTAGGCAGATGTTGGGACTGTAAGTGTATCGAAGCATTGTACTCCAGGTTAGTTAATCAGCCATAGTGTAATATTTATATATATAAAGAAGTTGCAAACATGGATTGTAACATTAGTTTAAAAAGGGAAATAAGTTTTGCTCTGTATATTTTGTTACCTTTCCAGATTAAATATTAAAGGAAATTACCTATGTGAAAAATTTACTTAAACAATATACTTGGTCTATGCTGCAAAGCAGCATGTGAAACTGATTACTAGCTGTAACACATTTGTAAAGATGATTTCTTTTTTTACTTTGAAGAAAATTGTGATAGAGGCATATGATTCAGTATATGCAATTTTGCTGCACCTATTTTTTTTCTAGCAAATTTTCTAATTTTTTAAAAGAGATTTGATTAACATTTCAGACTCCAACCATGAAGGGACTGTTTATATCATCTTTGTATTCTCTCTATTAAAGAGAGCATCTTCTGTGGATTTCTTCCACCTTCCCCACTCCCCAAACCCACTCAGCCTTTGAAAAATCTGTTAGATTATCAGATACAGGAGGTTATTTGTGCTGCTCCTCCATGTACAACTCCTGTGCTGCTTTGTACTCTTTAAACCTTCATATCAAAGTGTTGTGGGTTTTGTGGTGTTAGCAACACACACGAATAAAAAGATCTGCAAGGTAACAAAGGATTTGCCGTTTAGTGTAATCTGTTCTGTGAGGCCGTTGTTGGCACTACAGAGAGGAGTTCTGCTCGTTAGCCCAAACAGCTGAATTTTAACTCTCATTCACAATTGACTAAGAAATGTTCACTATAAAATAGCCCATCTATCATAACATAGCCACTTTCATTCACAAAATTTTAACATGGAGATGAGTGAAAGAAAATGAAATATTCATTAGTGATGGGAAGCCATTTTTATTTATTTATTTATTTATTTATTTATTTATTGGCATTTTTAGGCCGCCCCCTCATGCCCACGGCATCTCGGGGTGGCTAGCAATACGATAAAACAATAAAATACATTAAAACCAACATCACTTTTACAATAACTTAAAAACCCCTGACCCTAACCCTACCCTCCCATTCCCCACCCCACCAATCTCCCCCATTTACTCCTCCAGAGATCTGGGCGAACAGCCAAGTCTTGCATGCCCATCGAAAGGCGAGCAGACCCGGGGCCAGGCGGACTTCCTTCGGAAGGGAGTTCCACAACCATGGCCCAACCACCGAGAACGCCCTCTCCATGGTGGCCCCCAGCCTTACACGAGGGACCTCCAGATAGGCGCCCCCAGTGAATTGGAGGGTCTGTCCTAAGTCACGGAAGGCAAGGCGGTCCCCGAGAAAAGAGGGGCTGAGACTGTATAGGGCTTTGTATACCAATACTAGCACCTTGAACTTGGCTCGGTACGCTATAGGCAGCCAGTGCAGAGAACGGAGCACTGGTGTAATGTGCTCACAGCGACCCGTCCCCATAAGGAGATGGGCCGCCGCATTCTGCACCAGCTGCAGCCTCCGAACCAATATCAAGGGAAGCCCTACATCTGTCTCTTATACACATCTAGATGTGTATAAGAGACAGGTACTCTATAGGCAGCCAGTGCAGAGTGCAGAGCACAGGTGTTATATGCTCACAGTGGCCCGTCCCCGTAAGGAGATAGGCCACCACATTCTGCACCAGCTGCAGCCTCCGAACCAATATCAAGGGAAGCCCTACATAGAGCGCGTTGCAGTAGTCAAGCCTCGCGGTAACGAAGGCATGGATATGAGTGGCCAGGTCGGGTCTGGAGATGTTTGGGTGCAGCCTCCGCGGCCAGCTGGCGGAACGCGGCTTTAGCCACCGCCTCCACCTGCCGATCCAGCCAGAGGTCCGCATCCAAAATCACCCCCAGACTCCGTACCTGCTGGGCAACCGGAGGGCAGACCACCCCCCACCCCACAATACGAGGGGCTGACACCTCCTTCGCCCTCCCCACTACCATCACCTCCGTCTTATCTGGGTTCAGCTTCAGTCTGCTCTGCCTCATCCAATCGCCACGGCCTCTAAACACTGGAAAACTATCGAGATGGCAGGACCTGGGTCCATTGAAAAAGAGAGGTACAGCTGTGTGTCAGCATATTGGTGACGACACACCCCGAACCGCCTCACGATCTCCCCCAGGGGCTGCATATACACATTAAATAACAGTGGATACAGAATGGAACCCTGCGGAATGCCACAGGTCAAGGCCCAGGGCATGATGTTTCAGCTCCCAGCACCACCTGCTGGCTTCTGTCTGAGAGGAATGAGCGGAACCATCCGAGAATAGTCCTGTCCAGACCCTCCAGATCTGGACAGTCGTCTCAACAGCAGCCCATGGTTCACGGTATCACAAGTGGCAGATCTAGCAGGACCAGAAGTGTCGACCATCCTGCTTCCATCTCCCGGCGGAGATCGTCGGCCAAAGCCACCAACGCCGTCTTAGTACCATAGCCTGGTCAGAACCCAGATTGAAAAGGGTCAAGGAAACAGATGCTATCAAGATGCCGCTGGAGCTGCAGTGCCACCGCCCGTTCAATAACCTTCCCTAAAAAGGGAAGGTTAGAGACAGGGCGGTAGCTGGCGAGTGCATCCACGTCTAAAGATGGCTTCTTCAGTAGGGGACGCACCATAGCCTGCTTAAGGCTGGGCGCCAATCTACCCTGCCGAAGGGACGCATTGATAACCCTCGCTAGCACCGTCCCTAGTGTCTCCCTGGAGGTTTTCACCAACCAGGACGGGCACGGATCGAGTTGACAACTGGGGCCCTAACAGACCCCAGGACATCCACTGCATCGGCTGGCTTCACTTCCTGAAACTCAACCCAAGAAGATGGACCAGACAGGGCCTCTGCAACCTCATGCTCCTCACTTACTGCCTTCAAGCCAGTGTCGAAGTCGCCTACTTCGCAGACAAGATTGCTCAGATTCAGAGCGACAAATTGCTCACAGCGGGCCTGGGACAAGTCCCCATCCAGGCGGAGGGAGGCTGGACTAACCAGCCCCTGAACCACCCGAAATAGATCCGCCGGGCATGACTTTGCAGACGCTATGAGGGCAACAAAGAATTCCTTCTTTGCTGTCCTCACAGCCTCAACTTAGGACCTCAAATGGGCCCTATGGAGAAGACGGTCAGATTCAGAGTGAGTTCAACGCCAGCGTCGCTCTAGTCTCCTACCTACCTGCTTCATACCCCGCAGCCCCGTGGTAAACCACGGGGCCCTGCGGTGATGAAGCAGAGATGGGACATTTCAGAGTCACCCTGTCGATAGCCGCCTCCATCAAGGTGTTCCAGAACTGGACCAGCTCATCGACGGTGTGGCCGTCAGGGTCTAGGGATAACTTCCCCCAGGGCCTCCTGGAACCTCTGCGGTTCCATCAGCCTCTGAGGGCAGACCAACCTAACTGGTTCCATCCCCTTTTGGAGGTGGTGTGTGGGAAGGCAGGCCTGTAGGAGATAATGATCCGTCCATGACAATGGTGTCATCCTGACATACCCCGCTAATGGATCACCCGCCTCAAGGCCTGAACAGAAGACCAGGGCGAGGGTATGCCTTGCCACGTGGGTCGGGCAGTTGACAATTTGGGGCAAGGCCATGAACTCCCACTCCGCTCCTGCAAGGCCGCCATCGGCATGGGTGTTGAAGTCCCCCAGGACCAAGGTCCTAGGGGAGCCCAGCACCACCTCCGAGGCCAGTTTTGCTAGAGCGGCGAGAGATGCAGCTGGGCAAGGAAGGGGAACGGTACACCAGCTGAACCCCCACATCACCCCCAGCCAAATCAAACACCACATGGAGGGTCTCTATTCCTGGAATCTCCTGAACAGAATATCTCCTAACCGGCCATTCCTCTCTGAAAATAATAGCCACACCACCACCCCGGCCCCCTGTGCGAGGTTGATGCTGCACGACACACCCTGCCGGAACGAGAGCAGCTAACGTTGGTCCTGCATCATCGTCCAACCAGGTCTCTGTTATACATGTGAGGTATAACACTGTGACATTGAGAAACTGGAGCAGGATTCAAAGCAGGGTAAGAAAAATGCTGAAAGGCCTGGAAAGCACGTGTCGGGAGTAAAGGTTGAAGGAACTGGGTATATGGTTAGTCTAGCAAAGTGAAGGCTAAAAGGTAGTCATGAGAGCAGTCTTCAAATACATAAAGGGCTGCCACCAAGCAGATGGCAAGGAACTGTTTCATTGCTACAGAGAGCAGAAGTAGAAATAATGAGCTCAAATTACAGGAAGGGAGATCTTGGTTAGAGATCGGGGTATAAAATATTTGATCAATAAATAAATAAATAAAATATCGGGAAATTTCCTAACCGTAAGAGCTGTGCAGTAATGGAAGAAGCTGCTGAGAGAGGGGCGGGGGGGAACTCTGTGACTGCAGGCCGGACAGCTATCCTTTGGGGATGTTGTAATCATAGTCACCCTACATCAAGCAGGGGCTTGGACTAGGTGGTCCTTGCGGTTCCCTTCCAATTCTGGCGGGAATTAATGGTCAATCATAGAACGTCAAAGAGAAGATGCAACTAACGAAGCTTTTTATTCCACTCTTGATATTGGGCCAGGCCTTCAGAGGGAAGGGAGCATTCCCAATAGTTCTAGCATAGCTTCAGCTAGAGCACATCTGGCTGCTGAAAGCCTGACTAATACACACATTAGTAACAATGCAACACGTTCTCTGTATCCACTTCTCTTAATTGACATGGAACTCTGCCCAGCTGTACTGTTGTGGGAGTTTGTATTTCCTCGTTTGAATCGTTCCCTCCCACTTCAAAATGTAACCTGTGTACTACCCTAACAGGTGTCCCACCATTTTGAATCCACAATCCACTGTCCCCAATGCGTAGGGCACTGGGGATTCATCTCCTGAATGGGTAGTTGCACGCACAGCAGTTAAGACTGATAGGTACATTAATCCCAGCAGTCTGGGAGATGGGTTTAGCATGATTGTCAAGCCTCTTTTTCAGTTTAACCCTTCTCCCTTCACTTGAGTTACAGCTGATGCATCCTGTGCTAAACCTTGCACACGTTCACTAGTAAGGCAGGGGAAGCTTTTTGCCATGCTAAAAATCTTGTGAACGTACCCAGGAATTACTTGCACTTCCCACTGCTTAGCGCAGTAGGGCTGTGGTCCATGACTAGGGATCCTTGACACGCATACAAAAAGATGCCTTATCAGGCATCTTTGAACTGGTGCTACGCTAGCTCAAGATTGCCAGACATACTGACATAGGCCCTTTTTGCACAGACGCACCCCCCCCCCATGTGTGGGTGAGGGGCATGTCCATGTGACCACCATGGCAGGTGAGGGGGGGCATGCACACTCCACCCGTCGTCCATACTCAGAGGCACTGGAGAAAATGGAGGTGTGGAGGTGGGTGTGTAACTGACGCTCACATACCACACACAGGCTGCAGCTTTCACCCATCCCCCCACACACATCACGGCCTGTTTGAAAAGGGCCGAAGTGGTGGTTTTGTTTCAAGTTTTTTTCTGAGTGGGGTGGGTGGTAAACAATGCAAACTGTATATCTATCTTGAATTTTGAAAAATGTCTTATCAGGGTGGTTCAGTGAAAGAACTGAACCCTTAAATAAAATACTTCTGAAGTGTCTTAAGAGTATTAGCTGCTTATCCAATCTATAACGAGTAGTTACTGATACAAAGATGACTGGCTGGAGCCCTCAATGGAAATTGAGGGCTTTTTTAAATTTTCTGTTTCCAAGGTTTTACTTGAGTTTTGAAAAGTGTTCCAATAGGATGCAGGAATTCATTTTCTTTATTTGAAGAGAACTCTTTCCATGGGTGACTTCTGGAAATATATGCAGTCAAGTCATTTATTTTCTTAGAACATAGTACGTTGATGTTCGGCTGTCTATTCAACAGGTCAGAAATACTTTGCAGCCACTAGCATGCATGAGACTTGTGTTGCAATGCTAGAATTTTAAGGCCCCTGTATTTGGGTGCAGGGTGAGTGTAATATTTACCCATATGTTTGGGTTGCTGAGTACTCGTTGCCACTGCAGTCTTGATTGAGGATCAGACTCCAAAGGGCTGGGTGGTTCTTCTGCAGAAAGCACCAATAAAGGAGTACAAGCATTATGAATAAGGTGACTTTCCTGAGCCCATCCTTGCTTATCTATCAACATTCACCTTTCAGTTATTGCATCATGGTCCTTTCATCTTCAGTGAATGTTGCCTTTAGTCAACAAAAGCTAGGTTTAGAGTTAAAACCCTTCTTGCTCTTTGGTTTTTTTATCCTAAAGGCTACCATATGAGTACAGCTATCCAGTGCTTAAAGTAAAGCACTGGGACCTTAAAGTTGCCCTTTTAAAGAACTGAACCATTTTCAAAGAACATCTTCTTTAGAAGCATTTAAACTTTAGCTTTAGAAGCTTGTGCCTGTAAAATGTGACCTGACTGAAGCTGGATGCATCTCTCTTAAGAATGTTAATGCCTTCTTCAGGGCCATTAACTTGATTTGTGATTATTTCAACAAAAATGGCTCTGTTCTAAAATACCCATTGTAGGACCAATCCAGCTGCCATTAAAACCTAGAGCTTTCCCCCCTCCCCATCACAAGCAGCTGCTTCCTCTGATGCAGCTATATACCTTAACTCCCATAGCAACACAAGCTGAGGGCCCTTGCTTTAGAGTGCCTGAGGCTAGCCAAAAGTGAGCAGTGAGTGGACTGTGCTAGGAATCTGAGAGCAGTTTAACAAATGTTTGTAGGTAGCTAAATTGGTCTTAAAGGGGTTTAATTGGAGCAGCTGTAAACCTTTGACTTTTTAAAATTTAGTAGGCCTTCAGCTCTGCAACAGGGGATAGGTCACTGCGGGAAAGCTTAGCAGAAGACACAGCAGACTTCACTGACTGCTATTCCAATTAGTTTAAAAAAGAATTCTCAATACTTCATTTATCCTTTTGTTTGTGGTACAGGGGTGAAGGGGGTATGCATCACACAAGAACAGGAAATTAATAAGCGTTCCAGTAGATTAATTCCTAGAAAAAAGGTACTTCAGTAAGTGGCAGCTGCTTCTGACAATAGGATGTGTTCCAAAGATGGATTTATATGAAACTATGACCTCAAACTAATGTAGAGAAGTTCAAACAGCTGTCTGTAATCTCTGCAAGATAGCTTTCTGAAATGCTAAAAGGGAGTATAGTTTTATACCCTTGTAATAAGAAATTGTCCAGCAGTTACTTCCAGGAGTTCTAACCAATAAGGCTCCACTCTAGTAATCACTTATTCATATGATGGTGCACACCCCTTCAAGAGCACTACTCATGTGGCAAAGCTATGGGTGTTTTCAGATGTGATGGGGCGGCATTCGCCACATCACAAAAACAACCCTCAGATTCCCCGCCGGGATCACTCCGGCATGGCCAACAGACGTGCCAGGGGAATCAGGAAGGGGCGGGGTCACACGGCGCAACATGCGGCCGCACGGCCCCTCCCTCGCCACCCACCCGCTGGGGAGACGGGCGGGTGCTGCGGCCAATGCGCCCGCCCAAAATGACCACGGGCCGGAATCCCAGCGGGGATTCCGGGCCGTGATTGCCGTACAGACGTGACGGGCCCCTTCATCCCCGCGGGGAATCTCCACCACGCGATCGGCGCCGGCCCCACGGATTCAGCCAATCACGTGGTGAATGTGATTCCCAGTGGGGATTGAGCATGGTGAACATCTGGGGAGGAACTTCCGGTTCCCCAACAGACGTTACGGGACCATTCCCCACCACATTGACTGTGGTTGAGTGTGATCTCGTAACGTCTGAAAATACCCATTGACTAGTCCTTCCCTCAAACCTATCTTACCTTTGCCATGCTGCTCCATGAAATTAACTAGGGACAAAACAAGTAGGGAAGTAATTATTCTCCAGTATTTCCAAGTAGTCGAGGACGGGCTCGAGTTTCCAGGAGCTACTCAGTAAATACAAATGAAAAACTCAGTAAAATACTCAGTACTCTGTAAAATACTGAGTTCCCTTCCATGTCATCCTGTCCTTATGTGACCAAACAAGGGGGGCAGGATGAAAATTTGGGAAGGGGGGGGAAGGAGGCAGTAAACTCACCATGAGAAGGGAGGTGGGCCATGGAGTCCAAGTAGAGGGAGCTGCCGAGCTGGCCCGCAGCTGTGGAGTGGAACCACCACCAGTTCTTTGGGAGCATGCTGGATTACATTTCCCCATATGTTCCCAGAGAGCATTGGAACAGCGACTGCAACTCACTCTCTGGGAGCATGCTGGACTACGTTTCCCCACATGCTCCCAGAGCAAGGCTGGTGGCCTGATCTCCTAGAATTAGTACAGACACAGCTACTTACGAGCCATGAGCTGCTACTGGCGGGGGGAGTGGGGGAAAGCCTGCAGCACAGCAGGGACCTCATGGGAAGAAAGGGATCCAGTTAAGCATTGCTTGATCAAGGAGTTAAGAGTACCATGACTATTACTCACTAAAACAAAATCAAACACTGTGATCCTTGGTAAATACTGATTAAAACCAAGCACTGAGTTTCAGCCCTAAAATTAACACAATCTTAACTCCACTGAGGGGCAAATGAAGATACCTGGAATTTCAATTTTCTAGTTATTTTGTGCTTCAATTATCTACTTTAATTTTACAACTGCTCTCTCTCCACCTATTAAAATGCCTGTGTCCTTCAGCTCTAATCATGACCTGCTGACTCTCATGGACTTCAATGATTTCACACAGGCCCTGCACTGGATCAAGGCCGTAGACAGCACATATTTGTATGTTTCTATAGGACACTACTATAATATTAGTGTCAGCGGGGTGTTTAAACATTCCTACGGGGCTTTGTTTCTTTTGCAGTAATAAAGGACTTACTTGTGCCAAGCCGGGCTCCACCCAAGAAGCGATCATTTGAGCCAAAAGATGCTTGATCCCATATAGTTAGATCTAAGCAAGAGTGCTGCAGCTGAGCTGGGATCACACCCTTAAAGACAAACAAGTGCTTCCACTGAGGGCAGGCCTGTTTCTTCAGAAGAGGAGACTTTTGTTTCACCTCACGTTGTCCTGGGAGGCAAAGACAACTTCCAAAAGAAAAGAAAAGAAAAGAATTGGAAAAAATTGGTCTGTGAGCTTGAAGACATGTTTTTTTTTCATTTAAAAAGCATTTAATTTAATTAGGCAAGACACTTTCAGTTTTCCTTCCATATAACCATCGTCTATGTATGTGTCAAGTACTATTATGTTTATGTAGCACAGAGCTCTTGGGCTTGATCCTTCTCCCATTGAAGCAAACATCCATGGATTGTGCTCACTTGTGTATCCTTATTGCAATTAGCTGTGGCCTGCATGGCAGCCCCTACTTCCAAACAGCAAATGCTCAGTTACAAATGACTGGGGAGAAGTAGTGCAGGCTGCTTCATCTCCCTGACAAACATGAAACAAACTTAATTGGGGGAATTTACCATACCAGGCAAAATAGTTTTATTGGGCATGGTAATAGAATTTCAATAGTTCTAGCCGATCCAGTGCACTGCTCCCAGAAGCATATGATGCCTGATGTATCGCAAGAAGACAAGAAAACACCATCATGGAGTCAGTGTGGCCTTTGTGGCTAAGGTGTTGGACTTGACCTGGGAGTAATATTATAGAAGGACAAATCCTTTCCTGACTCCCAAGAGAATAGTAACGGATCTGATTATTACCTTTTTTAAAAGCTAAGCTACCATAGTAAAAAAATATTTTTGTCAGGAAAACCACCGTGACGGCAAAAGCATCCTGTGTAGGTGATTTGAATGGTTTATACAACTCTTCCCCCTATTCTTATCCAGCCAAAATGTAGGACATTGTGCAGAATATAGCACCTCGGGAATTCTGGCAATCCTTCATTAGTGTAAGGTCCAGTTTTAAAAGCCATGGGGCGAGGCACCTTAATGTGAAGAACTGCCAAGTGAAATATTACATCATTTCTATAGAGAACGTGTGTGACATTTTCTACCAAATTAATTTTAATAAGGAATTCTAACACTGATGAGTTAAATTTCATACATACCCCTTCACAAATGAGTTCAACATGCCATCAGCTCTGATCATGGGCAAGTTCTTGGCACCAAGTACTACAAGATGAAGTTGGCCATCAGAATTCACTTGATCCTCTGTCCCTTGAACAGAAACATTACTAGCATTTAGTGACTAATTTTGTGAACAAATGGACGGCTACAGTGCAAAGGGGAAGGAAAAAAAGCTACTAAAACCCAGTAGAGGAAAAAGTATAGCATATTCCAAAGTGTGGTGTTTAATAAAACTCTGGCCCTTTTTAAATGGGCTGTGGCTAAGGTAGTGGTCAGTGTGTGCGCCAGTGCGGTGGGGAGGAGTGTACACCGGCTCACACCCATCTCCCACACATCCCCGTACACGGAGCAACCGGTGTTTTCGCTGGTTGCTCCAAAGGGTGGAGGTGGTTGAGCATGAATGTTTTGCGGCAGCATGCACACCCACCGCACAAATGAGTGGACCTGTGTGAGTACTATGCATGGGTGCGTCCCATGTAAAAAGGACCTCTGAGTAGCATAAGCCTGATGAAGCTTAGCTGGTCAGCAGGCTATTATCCAAACAGCTGTTAACCCAACTGCAGCTGCCAAACTGCAACTGCAGAGGGGCATCCAGGCCCTCTTCCCCCAATCCTGGATTTTTGTACCGAGGCAGAACCTGTAACAAGATGGGAGGCTTCTCTTGCAAACGGGCACGTAGAGAGGCTACATTTATGAACATAAAACAAACAAGATTTAAGAGATTGGGCAAGGAAAGAGGAAGGCTGAAATCAGTGGGGACTGGGATCCTGGGAGAGGCAATGTGAATAACAATCGGAATTAGTGGGGGCAGAAAAAAGCAATACAACTATGAATGAATTGTGTCTTCCTATTATCTCCTTCCTGATGGGTGTTCCTAGCACAGAGATGGGCAGGGGGGTGGTCTGGGGTTGGTGCATGGGGGGAGTGCGGGGGTGTCATGCATGGGGGAGCGCTTCAAACAAGTGGCACTACGCATGGCTGCTGCACACAGCGCTGCGCACGGCCCGGCCACGCACAGGGCACTCTGGCTTTTTTCAGAGTACCCCGTGTGTGGACGGGGGGGGGGGTCATGGGAGAGCACACACCCATGCACCAAATTCACATGAGCACTCACCCGCATGGACAGTGGGTCCCATGCGTGGGGGCGTCTTGTGTAAAAACACCCTTGCATATTTATTATGCAGCTCCAGCCTCATCAGGACTCCATGCAGCAATGTGATGAGTCTAGCTGGAGTCTCCCTGTTTGGAAACGCTGGCCCTATCATCATTAGCTGATAAAAACAACCAACGTTGTAGGCATCCTTAGAGCCCTGTCCTGTTGAGCTGCCTGTTAGATGGCTGGTTCAGGAACATGGAGGCTGCTTCAATCGACTGCCTTCTAACAACTTTTCCTTCCTCCAGGAGTGAATGTTTCACTGAACCAGAAATCAAATCCCAGCTAATGCTGAAAGTTAAACAAACTTAACATCGTCCAGTGCAAACATACACATGCAAACCAGTCTAAAGGGAAAAGCCAAGAGGGCGATGCTTGTGCCTAGCCAACCTTCTGCCAGCGCCCATTTTATAACAACTGAAAGTCTCTGTCTCCAGAGACAGCCCGGAGAAAAACAGCAGGACTCCTGCCACTCGGGAATGGTGGAGCTTGTAAGGGGCTCAGCTGAAGCCACATTAATAAGCCCCATGCATGCGATTTCAAAAACTCTATACTGACATGACAGAACACACTCAAAAAGACACAAACACCTATGTCAATCATGCACTTTTGGAACTCCCCTTCCTAAACTTATATCAATTTTTCTTGTTTAAAATGAGAAAAATATGACGATTGCAGAAATCTGAACTTTAATTGTTTTGTTTGTTTGTTTGTTTGAAATATCTGGTGGTGCTTTTTTACCTGCTTGTGCCTTCTGTATAACTTTTGTACAATACAAACTACAATTTGGTGTAACCATTAAATCAAGAACAATAGACCCTCGCCTCATACAAACATTTCTTTCAGCTTGGTGTTATTCAAGCAGAGATTTGTACCTTCTCGCCTCTTTTCTTCATACTGGAATGTGTTATACGGGGAAGGTAAGATCAGCTTTGCACACACCGTAAGCTCTCCACTGTACTGAACTGCATTGCCATCGGACTTTTCAGGCTGAAGAGAGAGATACAGAAAGCTGTTACTAGGATCATTCCAGATCACTTCCCCTCATCACATTCTTATTTCTACCTGCAAAATATATATCTTTGGCGTGTTGGATTCAAGATGGAATATCTTTCTAAGGGCCTGCCCTCAAAAGCACTTTTGGGGACGTAGGTACCTAGTCAGGGACATAACAGAGTCCAAATGGACCCAGGTGCAAAATACTGGGTGTTTTTAAACAAGACGCTCCCAGGCATGGACGCATACATGCACTTGTGTGAATTTGGTGCATGGGGGTGCGTGCTCCTGTGATCATGCACAGGGCACTCTGGAAAAAGCCAGAGTGTCTTGTGCAGGGACAGGTGGGCGGTGTGGCCATACGTGGGGCCGTTTGCTTGAAGCACTCCCCCATACACAACGCCCCCGCACCCACCCCATGCACTAGCTGCAGACCACCGCCACCCTGCCCATCTCGTTTACAACACTCACTGAATTGGGCCCCACCACATCATCCCACACACTGCTCCTCAGTCAATAAATAAAGTGGAGGTGTGGGGAGGGAAAGGAGGAAGGCAGGTAAGAAGGGATGTGGGAGAGATGGAAGGAAAGAGGCAGGTATGTGGATTGATGGTGAAAAGTCTACACGCATGAAAGGGGAGTGGGGAAGGACGAAGGAAAAGAGAGAAGGGGGAGGTGAGAAGAGATGGACAGATGGGTGTGTGAGGCGGAGGCAGGTGTATGAATGAAGGGAAGAAAATTGCAGGGGGGATGAAGGGAGGGATGAATGATTGGTAGAAAGAGCGGTGTGAGTAGATGGTGGAAGAAGGTGTGCACTGGAATGTCAGGATAGAGGGAGGCACATAGGCAGGATAGGGGAAAAGGTGGGGAAAGGAGAAATGGAGGGATGGAGAGGCACGGGCTCAGCATTTGCAGAGAAACCCCTTCCCACAGCCCCAGTGCCAGGAGCATGCAAATATCTCTCACCTGGGGGCACGAGCCCCAGTGCAGTCTCCCCTCTGTTGGCGGGGGGAGGAGCAGGACAGCTGAGCCTATAGTCAGAGTCCCCACTGCCCAGCTTGGAGCCCATGCCCGGAACACACAGCCCCTCAACTCCTATTTTCCCTGGGCTCTGTACCAGCAGCTGGGAGTTCCCGAGTCTCAGCCTCAGTGCATGGACCCATTGCAGAGTTCCCCAGCTGACTTTCCTGGGGGCGCTCCAGCTCAAGAGGTGTCCATCTCCATCCCTGTAGTTGGTGCTAGTATGGGAAGAGACACCCTCCCCCCCACCCCATAATTTATTTGGGAACTAACTAGTGTGGAGTCCCTGTAGCCAGAGCCAGCCACAGCAACCCCAACCAATGGCATGGCAATAGTTCCTCCCAGATGAATAAACAGGCTTCCTAGAGGTGGTTAAGCCCCACCCTGCCCCTCCTCTCCCTTCCCCACCCCTTCAGCTCAGCAAGCAAAAGTAGCAGTGGCAGTAACAAAAGCATCAGGCTGGAGGAGATGCATCAGGGAGTGATAAATCATGGTAAATGGTAAATCAAGAAATTCCCAACCAAGAAAGTGTTCAGAAATGGGGTTTTCTCAATGATCGATTATTGCGAAAAACAAGTTAAGAATCTCATGGAATTCTTGGCGAGAACTGAGAAAAATATCAAGATCAAGTTTCAGCCCTACTCCAGGCTCTGGCTGAGAGCAAGATTTCAGTGTATTCCACCAGAAAGCCTAGAATCTAAATAGAGAAGGCAAAGGGGTGAGAGAGACATTGGGTGTTACCAGACATAACGCTAAATCCCAGGAAATCCAACATGCATTCAAATCGCTAACATCTGGTGCTTAACTCATTTAACATGGAGCGTGTCCACCGGGAGACCGGGGACAGACGGGGGATTATGCTGGTGTACCGACCACCTCACTGCACAGCAGACTCCTGAACCGAGCTGGCTGAGTTGGTCTAGGAGTTGGTTTTGAGGTTACCCAGACTTATAGTTACGGCTGAAACATGACTCTCACATTATTACTTTTCTCGACAAGAATCAGGGTTCTCAGCTCATTCTTGCAAACGAGAACGAGATGAGAATTTTCTGGATTCTCACAGAGAAAAGGCGAGAATCTTGAGAACCCTCCTTGGAAAAAAGAGGGGGGGGGGCGTTGCTGCCTGGCTGCCTCTCTGAGTCCAGGGTGACTGCTCCAGCTGCTTGACCTCTTTCTGCTTGGCTTCTTTTCACTTGCTTTCCCTGTGGGGGAATGAGGGAGGCCTCTGAGGCAGGAACAGAGTCACTGTGCATGCTCAAAATGGCCACCAGGGTTGTTCCGGGCATGTGCAGCCCTTTTCCAGGGTGGTGCTGGCAGTGTCAGAGCCGTTTTGAAAAGGGCAGCCAGTTTGCACATGCTCAGACTGGCTGCCCTTTTCCAGGGTGGCGCCGATGCTGCCAGCACCATTTTGAAAGGGGGCCACACATCTTCAGAATGTTTTGTGCATCTGCAGTGATTTTTTGTTTTGCCTCGGAGGTTTCCCTCGCTTGCCCACAGAGAGGCCAAGCGGGGAGAGACCCAGCGGCGAGACACAGTGGCTGGAGCAGTCTGGAGTTGGAGAGGCAGTCAGGCGAGTAAAATCCCCCCCCCCCCTTTTTTTTACAAGTGTACGGAGAGGGTTAGGCTTTCTTTTGTCTTTGTCTTTTTTAAGGTCGTTCCCCATATACTTACTGTCCGCCCTCTGCAGACTGTTGCAACCAACCTGATTGTAACCAAGCCACGCACACGCACCTGAGACTTCGCATCCGCCTGAATGTTTGTCTGTCTTCTCCCCTGTCTCGCCCACTGTCCCCCTCTCCCCCTCCTTGTCTTTTAGATTGTAAGACACAGGCAGGGACCGTGTCTATTTCTATGTTCTGTACAGCGCCAGGCACATGGCTGACGCTATATAAATGTTTATTATTATAATAATAATAATAATTAATAATAATGCAGAGGACACAGCTGCAAGTATGCCCCCACCTCCATGGGCCCTGGTGCAGCTGCACTGCCTGTCCCTATTACAGCTATGCCCCTGTACCTCCAAACTCACTTTAACCTCCACTGCACTCCCACAAGCAGGGGCTCCTACTGTGGAAAGGGTGATCTGTATGGGAGGGATTAATTACATCCACTCCTTGTCCCTGAAGCATCAGCATTTTCTGCTTTTGTGTTTGTTTCCCTTACCAAGTCTGTTTTCCTGACTTACTATTTGAACGCCCTCTACTGGCAGTTCCCCACATGTTCCCAAGCAGGAAAATCAGGGGAAGGGAAGAACTAGTTAACCTCGAGGTTCTCTTATTTGTGGGAACAGAACAAGAGGAAAGTAATGCCTGAAGAGTAACTCTTCTAGAATAACTCCCCTTGCTCATGAGAACAAGTCCTAAAAGATATGCTTTAATCCAGATGGGATTAATTCAATCAGATGGATGGATTCAATCAAGGAGTCAGACTAGATTATACATATTGTTCTTTTTGACCTGAAAGATTTTATATGTGATTCTCAATGCACTTCATTAAGCTCTGCCACCACATGTGCTTAGGATCACCAAACATGAAAATTAGGGGTGAGACTCTGGGCAAAATTTCACTTTTGGTTACTTTTGGTTCTTGTGTTCTTGTTCTTGTTTCAGTATCAGTTGTATCAGATCTTTTGCAAAAAAACAGATTTTTGTTTCGGATTTTTAACATTGCGGTTTGTCCCGCAATGTTAAAAATCCAAAACAAAAATGGGGACAAACCGCAATGTTAAAAATCCGAAACAAAAATCAATGCAAAAGATCCAAAACAAGAGATATTAAAAAAGAACCAAAATTTCAGATTCATCCGAAATGGCCATTATCAGGTACTTTCGGTTCTATCCGAAACCAGAATTCCCATCCCCAATAAAAATACAACTGCCTTGATAACACAAATGTTTCATCCTTCCTCTGTATAGCAGAATGTTACCTAATCACCACAGGCTCTTGTACAGGTTCCCTGCTGTACTTAATTTATTTATTTTAATACAAAGCTGTTGGAAAACTGAAGTCAGCAATTCTAATACAAAGCCCAAGAGTCACCTTAGCTTTGAGCTGGTACCAGTTGAATGACTGAGTGGAATTGTCTTCAAAATTCCAGGACACCAATGGAATAACCACTTCTCCAAGGAACACTCTACGTTTGAGTGTTCCTGAGTGCCACACAGATATTTGAAGTAGCCGAGTTTCCAGCTGGGAGTATTCAATCTTGTACTAGAAAGAGAAACAGTATTTACAACATAATGTAGAGCACTAATGTAAAGACATGCAGGTGCAAAATGCACACAACCGCCACACAATTCAGTGAAATCACCAATTTGTGCTCAAAGGAGGCCTAGGAATGGGAGAATAGAATTCATCAAGGTCTAGACTGAGCTGCATTCATACACGTTGGTATTACTATTGCAGTAGTCTTTGGGATGTTAAACCATGTTTGAGAGCTTTATTATTATTATTATTAACAAACATTTATATAGCGCCAGCAGTGTACCTGTGTACTAAGCACTGTACAAACACAGAAAGACAGCCCTGGCTCCCAATAGCTTCCAATTTAGGAATTAAGACAAGAGTCAACAGGTGAATATGACAAACGCAGACAATGCAAAATAAAATGCGATAGAAAGGCATGTATGGGAAGCCTAGCGTGCACCCCACTAGGCCTGTGCTTAGTCAAAGTATCTTGCTTTCAAAAACATTCTATTCAGTCAACGTTTTCACTATAAAATGAATGAGAGCAATGTCTTTAAAATGTCTATACATGTTTATAAGACAGTCATTGCAATATCAGGAAGAATTTTCTAACCTTAACAACATTTAGACAGTGGAACTAATTACCAAAAGGAGATTGCAGAGTGAGTCTCAAGGGCTGGAAGATGGACTAGATAACTTTTTGAAGTCCCTTCCAGCTCTAACGTCCTAGGATGTTATGCTCACTAATACCTTCTACTATTAACCTAAAATTTAAAAGGCTAACTAATTTTTAAGCACCTGCTATACCCTTTGGCTCCTGTCCTCAAAGCACTGCACCGATTTATTTATTTATTTATTTCCTTATATTTATATGCTGCCTCCCCATGCCTACGGCATCTCAGGGCAGCTTCCAACATAATAAAAACAATTTTTTAACATCAAAAATCTACAACTTCTTAATTAAAACAAATTTAAAACACCCCCCACAGAAATTAACCCACCCCCCCACCCTTCCCTCCGAAGGCCTGGGCAAACAGCCAAGTCTTACAAATACGTTGAAAGGCCAATAGGCCCGGGGCCAGGCGAGCCTCCTCTGGGAGGGAGTTCTACAACCGCGGCCTGGCCACCGAGAACGCCCTCTCCATTGTGGTCCCCCATCTTACACAGGTGACCTCCAGAAAGGCGCCCCCGGGGGACCGAAGGGATCGCTCTGAGGTGCGGAGGGTGAGGCGGTCCCCGAGATATGAGGGGCCCAGACCATGCAGGGCTTTGTAAATCAATACAACACTTTGAATCTGGCTCGGTACGCTATAGGCAGCCAGCGCAGAGTGCGGAGCACCGGTGTTATGTGCTCACGCCGCCCCGTCTCCATCAGGAGACGGGCCGCTGCATTCTGCACCAGATGCAGCCTCCGAACCAGAAACAAGGGAAGCCCCCCGTAAAGCGTGTTGCAGTAGTCTAGCCTCGAGGTGATGAAGGCATGGACGAGAGTGACCAGATTGGGCCCGGAGAGGTAAGGTCGAAGCCCCCGTACCAGATACAGCTGGCGAAAGGTGGATTTAGCCACCGCCTCCCCCTGCCGATCCAGACGGAGGCCCGAATCCAAAACCACCCCCAGACTCCGAACCTGAGGAGCAACAGGGGGGCGAACCCCCCCTATCAGGAGGGCCAGCACCTCCCCCGCCCTTCCCACCACCATCACCTCCATCTTATCGGGATTGAGCTTCAGTCTGCTCTGCCGCATCCAATCCACCACGGCCTCCAAACATTAGGAGAGAATGAGACAGCAGGACCTGGGTCAGTTGAAAACGAGAGGTACAGCTGAGTATCATCAGCATATTCGTGACATTGCACCCTGAACCCTCTCACATCGCACCCCGAACCCTCTCACAATCTCCCCCAGGGGCTGCATATACACATTGAACAACAGTGGAGACAGAATGGAACCATGTGGAATGCCGCAGGTCAAGGCCCGGGGGCTAGCTGTTTCAACCCCCAGCACCACCCGCTGGCTTCTACCCGAGAGGAAAGAGCGGAACCATCCAAGGACAGTCCTGTCCAGACCCCACAAGTCTCGCAGCCGTCTCAACAGCAGCCCATGGTCCACGGTATCAAAAGCGGCCGAGAGATCTAGCACGATCACAAAGGTCGAACATCCTGCGTCCATCTCCCGGCGGAGATCATCCACCAAGGCCACCAACGCCATCTCAGTACCGTAGCCGGGGTGAACCCAGATTGAAAAGTGATGAGTGAAGTGAAAGGGGCTTCACTTCACTTTGAGGATCAGAGCCTTATGCCATTTTTACACGGACGCCTCTTCCCCACACTGGGTGTGTGGGAGGGTGTTTGATGTGGGTGGGGTGGTCCGTGTAAATGCCGTGGCGCTGGGCGGGGGGATGGGTGTTTGTCCGTGCGACTAGCACGGGCAGTGGGTGGGTGGGGTGCGTGCTCCCGATGCACACCCACCTTCACCCATCACCCACCCACAGAGCCATCCAGCAAACCAGAGGAGGCTCCGTGGGTGGAGGTGAGTGTGCGCCCGTAGAGACGGGCACACACCCACCTCCACCCACTGCAGCAGCACACCCATCCCTCCACCCACCGCTGCCCATGTAAAAAGGGCCTTACTCTTAGGCCTTTTTCACACAGACACTTTAACACTGATAAAATGGGTGTTACATTTTATTATACATGTTGCAGGGCTTCTGGTGTACTCTATGGGTGCCCTGCACTGTGTATAATAAAATGTAACACCTATTTTATCAGTGTTAGAGTGTGTGTGTGAAAAGGCCTTATACAGGCTGCTCAGCTGACATAAGGCATTTTCATACAACTACCTCCCCACCCAGTACCCACTGTGCTTGTGTCAAAACCCCACCGATAACCAATGATTAACCAGTGAATACTGGCTGGGTAAGGCACTTGTTTGAAAACACCCATAGTGCCAGTCGCTTGATCCGTAAGCTTGTGTGCCATAGCATGAAGCTGCTATACTTTGCTCTCCAGACAACTTTTTTAAAGAGACGAAATAAAATCACTTTTCTTTACATTTTCAAAAATTACAAAGCTGCTTATTCACAGTAAGTTTTATAAACCCTCTTTTTTATGTCAGCTAACCTAAAGTTAAGGCGTCTCACGATTTCATGGGGTCATCTTACAATGCAAGGAAAAGTCTCTTGTCTGAATATATTTGGAATGATCTTCAAGAAGCAGCAGATAGCAGAAGCCAGCGTTTGCGAATTACCTGTTCTGCTTGATTTCAGACCTTGTTTATGTTTAAGAAAGAAAAGAAAAAGCTGATTTGTGAGTCTCGAGACCTGTTTTTGCCAACTTCTGAGTACTGTACATTCTGCTGGGGTAGGATGAGCCTGAGTGGTAATACAGCCCTCAACCTTCCCTGGAAACAGGTTGTACCCAAACATACAGACCTGTTCTTTGGAACAGGAAATACAGTACTGTCCAGGCAATCATACATGTGAATGAAAAGGGTTTATAAGGAGTACACCAAGAACAAAACTGTTACAAACAAGCAGCCCCCCCTGCAGCTATGCTGGGGAGCTTCCATGGGCAGGACTTACGGGCAGTAATCAGGTTTATTTTTCCTCACACCACAAGGAAGGTCTTGAAGACAATGCATTGCTTCATGTGAGGGTGGGGGAGATGGGTAGTGGGTGGGGGATTGGGTTGGGAGGGAATGGTTTTTTAGTTCTAGTGAATGGTTTTTAGGATATATTCAGGTTTTATGTGTTTTTAATGTATTTATGTTAACTTTTCGTTAGCCGCCCTGAGCTGCCCGAGGCAGGATGGGTGTGGGGTATCAAATTTTAAAAATGAATTAGATAAACAAAAAACCTATGGTTTTACACACTTAGTTAAGGCAGATTCATAACACGCAAACTTTAACAAACCTATAAATGGTGTTAAGGCTCTTGCCTTAACTTCCACACCATGCAAGCAGTAAAGATGTATGGCTTTGCATACTGTGCTCGCTTACAACTTAGGCTCCATGCACCCACACTTTGCCTTGGTCTTTCAGCTCCAATCCTCTTCCTTTGCAGGTTGGGGGCAACACTAAAGCTGAGCAGAATGCTATGTAAGTGTTTAATAAGAATTTGGGTACACGTTTACATTAAATGCATGGAAAGGCCAATGGAAGGAATGGAGGAAACATGAATTGTAATTTGGGTTTAAATCATATGTCATTAACTGTTTAAGAAATAATACAATGGAGATGCATCTTTGGGAGTGGTGGGGGGAAGATGATGTGGAATAAGAAAGGCAGCAGGGAGAGATGGTGCAATGAGAGGGAGGAGGATATAAGGATGAAGTACAGCAGGAAGGAACTTGGTGGAATAATATGACGAATGGCATAAGAAATTGGTAGAATGTCGAGATTGTCGGTGATGTAAATGATTGGGAGGAGTGACTGGAGACTATGGGGAACAGTACTATCATGTTAATAAGCACCATAGCTGTGTTGTTGTAGTGTGTATAGCCTCATTGTGTTTTACATCTCCTCTCCTGGGTGGTGTTTATTTGGGGTAGCCGGGGGTTGTCATCTCTCACACACTCTGTGCATTCTGTGTTAGAGATGATGGTAATATTGGTCAGGAGTGTTGTAATTTTTTGGGAGGTGAGTGAAATCTACTGGGTAGTCAAGACATCTGGGTTGTGTGTTATGGGGTTGGAAGGTAGTAGATTAAAGTGAGGGTGGAGTGGGGGGGTGTTAGCTGAAGTGAGACGTTTTCTAAAACTGAAGTGGTTGGTGGTTCCTGGGTCACAATGAGTGGGGGGCAAATAAGTAGTGGGTTAGAGTAGGTGGGGATCCCACATAAAAGGAATGTAAATGCAAAGACATAAGTTGTCAATGTAGTTGTTTGATGGTGGCATTGGCCTTTCCATGCATTTAATGTAAACGTGTACTGAAATTCTTATTAAAGTTACATAGCATTCTGCTCAGCTTTAGTGTTGCCCGCAACCTGCAAAGGAAGAGGACTGGAGCTGAAAGACCAAGGCAAAGTGTGGGTGCATGGAGCCTAAGTTGTAAGCGAGCACAGTATGTGAAGCCATACAACATCTTTACTGCTTACATGGTGTGGAAGTTAAGACAAGAGCCTTAACACACAATTTATAGGTTTGTTAAAGTTTGCGTGTTATGAATCTGCCTTAACTAAGTGTGTAAAACCATAGGTTTTTTGTTTATCTTGCGGTTTTTAAAAACACAATCGAAACACTTGACAGTGAGTTACGATAGTACTGGCTGCTTATTGTCACTCTAAATTACAGCGCAGGCAACATACACACACGTGCACATAGGGCTGTTGGGGTATATAATCTTATCAGGGCACACACCCAGCAGGCACAAGATCTTTCGTTTCAAGCGATGTGGGTGGTAAGCACGAACAGCATTTGGCAAGTCGTTGGTATTATTATAGATACAGACTTAAGCTATCCATAGCAAGATGAGAGGATGCCCATGTCAGTCCCATACAAAGGGAGAAAGGCTCGGCACATAAGCATAGACATTACCCATTCGCCCCCGCCCCCTCAGTCCCAAGAAGTTGAAACCCTTCGGAGGAACTAACATAAAACTGAATCTGAGCTGACAATGTATGCAGCAGAGCACACACACACACACACACCCACACACACACACCTGTGCTTGCCTCCAGATCTAGAAGGAGCCAGTTTGGCTAGTCTCCTAACCCAGGCAGAATTGGGATAGTGAGAGCTAGGGATGGGCGAACGGATCGTAGTTCGGGTTCGTCCGTTCGGTTTGGCTGCGTTCGTTTCGTCCATTCGGTTCGGCTGCGTTCGGTTCATCCGTTCGGTTCGGCAGTTCGGCTAGTTTGCCGAGTTCGAGTTCGGCTGCTCTGTTCGGCCGTTTGGTTAGGCTGTTCAGTTCGGCCATTCGGGAAATGTTGTTATGGGTGGGGTTTTGTTTTTTATATGGTTTTTGTTTTTGTTTTTTATGGTTTTCTTTTGTTTTTTATTTGTTTTTTTGTTTTTATATGGGGTTTATTTATTTATTTATTTTATCTAATATTATATATATCTATCTACACTAAATCTAACTGCTATTAACTATTCTAAATGCTATGAACTAAATGGATTATCTAATAAGTACACAGACCTACTCCTACAAACACTAAAACTAAATCACTAA
>QEPC01004965.1:4179388-4198812 GCA_003113815.1 Sphenodon punctatus | reverse complement strand
TACAAAACTGAAATGAAACTTAAAGCAATCTAAAAATCCTACTCAACGCCTGCTGTTCAGGAACAGTGACTAGCTCAGAAGGTGTTGGGAAGGGGGGAGGCAGATAATTAGTTTCATTTCTTGCAAGCCTCTCCACCCCTGGTGCCTGGAAGTCTGCTCCTCAGTGACTGACTACATGTCCCTGTCATGTTTGACCTTCCAGTGAACCTTTTTTGCCACCCGAACTCACCCGAATGCGAGCCGAACTGACCGAACTGTTTCGCCATTTCGCCGTTCGGTTTGTTCGGTATGTTCGCGTTCGTGTTCGGTCGTCCGAACAGGCCGAGTTCAGGTTGAACTCTGAACCGCATTCGCCCATCCCTAGTGAGAGCGAGCGGTACCGACACTCCACACCACTTTGTTGCAGTGTAGTGAAGGAGCCTAGGGAGCTTTGGTTTGAGATCCCAGTCCTGCTTCAATCTCAAACCAAAGCTCCCCAGGCTCCTTCACTCCCACCCCAGGGAGAATCTCGACTTCGGAGCGGCCGCTCATGTCAGCTCCTAGTATTCTTCCCCCCCCCTTCCCTGCCTCCTGCCATGCTGGACCCTAGTGGCAGGTGTGAGTCCAGTGAAGGCAGCTGCAGGCTAAACCCACCGCTGGGAGACTCGACTCACTGGTGATTGGGGTGAGATGGAAGAGGGAGGGTTTGGATGCCTCAATGTAAACAAACCCAGGGCAGGGGGTCCTGGAGGGCAGGCAGGCTCGTGGGACCCTCGAGCCCTGGAAAGGAAGCTTTGAGGATCCCCAACCTGGTGTGACGGAGGAGGGGGCAGCAGCTGCTCAGTAGGAGCCACAACTGGAGCCGGATCCGGGCAGGAGCGCGAGTGCCTGCTGCCTGGGCTGCCTTAAAAGCCGGTTGCACCAGCGGGCAGCACAGCACCCCCAACCCCAGCCACTTAGAGCATGCAGCCTGAGGCCGGCCAGCTCCCTGAACCCCACAGACAAAGTCCCACCACTCCATAAACTTTCCCAGGCAGGTCCCCGGAATAGCGAGTGGGCGGGGAGGTTACCCTCCTTGCCGGCCCCCTCGCCCTGTCCACTGCCCCCACACTACGCCGCCGAGGAGAGAGGGGAGCAGCCGGGGAGAGGGTGAGGTTAAAGTTTCCCCGGAGGTTCCCAGGAATCTCAGGTGGGGGGGAGGTTACCTTCACTGCTGGCCTCCTCACCCTGTCCCCCTGCCCTGCACCACTCCACCGGGGGGGGAGGAGGTTACCCTTCCTGCCGGCCCGCTCGCCCTGTCCCCCGGCCCCGCGCTGCTCCGCAGGGGAGAGGGGGGAGCAGTGTGGGACAGGGTAAGTAGCAGCAGCAGCTCCCAGGAATCTCAGCGGGGGGAGGGAAGGTTACCTTCACTGCGGCCACCTCGCCCTGTCAACCTGCCCCACACCACACCGCCGGGGAGTTTCCCTGGCGGCTCCCAGGAATCTCGGAGGGGGGGTTACCTTCACTGCCAGCCTCCTTGCCCTGTCCCCCTGCCCTGCACCACCCCACTGGGCAGAGGGGGGGCAGTGTGGGGCAGGGTGAGCTGCGGCATTCGGCGGCGCCCAGGAATCTCGGGCGGGGGGGGAGGTTACCCTCCCTGCCGGCCCCCTCACCCTGTCCCCCTGCCCTGCACCACCCCGCCGGGGAGAGAGGGCTGCGTGGAACAGGGTGAGTGGCGGCATGTTGGGCTGATCGATGCAGGCTTGAGCAGAAAAGCATCACCTGCAGCTGCTGTAAATCAAAGTGTTTCTTTGGCAGTCATCTTTAAACATATTTGTTGCAGCCCTTGCCCTCACATCCCATTACGTCGCCTCCCTCACGTCGCGTACTGCCGGCTTGTTAACACACACAGCTACAAGCATTTCAACATTAACTTAAATTAAATTAAATTAAAATAAAACATCTTCTACTGGTCCATTTCACTCTCTTTTAACACTGCACTTACTCTGACCATTGCCTGACTCTCCTATGACACCAGATTCTCTATTACCGACAACATCAAAGAAAAAACCTCGTCAACATCAGGGTCGCAAGCCAGAGGAATTTGCCCCGGGGAGCTCCACTGAAGTCAATGGAACTCTCAACACAGAACGTTCGCTCCGCCTTAACTAATGGAGTCACTATGGTGGCTCCATAACGTTTCCCTCATTCAGTTCAGAAATATTCCCCATTCTCTATGCTGCCATTCCTCTTTGGCTAGTCTCCATTACTGCCGGAGCTGAACCCACACCCATTTCACTCGGTAAATAAATACAAAACAAGAATGACACACCTACTTCCCCCATCTCCTTTGCTCAGTGTGTGTGTGTGTGTGTGTGTGTGTGTGTGTGTTGAGGAGGATACAGCTATGGGAAAAGGTACATAAAGAGAAAGACTGGCCATTTCAGAGATGTTCTGCCACCTCTAAAAAGCAACCCTGAGGCCCAAAGTAGGCAAGGTCATGACTGGAAATAGCAGCTACACTTGGTAGCATGGTCTTACCCAAAAGATGTGACTGGACTATGGGACAATCCTCCCTCAGCTTTAAGTCCTGCAGCACCATATTGAGGGACTCTCCTCTGCAACTCCAGACAGAATTTGCAGAGGAGAGTCCCTCAGTATGCTGACTTAGCTGCTAGTCCTGATACCCTGAAGAGGAAAGGAGAATGCTACAAGGAATCATGGGAGAGTTTGATGCAGCTGGCTCAAATCACTGCTGGCTCAACAGTGTCTTTTGGGTTCTGGCCCCAACCTGTCTTGACCAGATGGTGCTGTGGAGGAAGGGGAAGGGATATCAACCTCTGTAGTTCCTCAAAAGCTGAGGAGTTTGGGCATTATTCCCTCCCCACCAATTAGTTTTGGCTCTTAAAATCTTTTCCTGTGCAAGTAACTTTATCAGACTCTTCCAATACGTTGAACGTTACTACATTCCCTCATTGACGCACAGAGGGGTGAAGTTCTAAAGGTTTTTGCTCAGGTGTGGGATCTAGGGATGGCTGACTTCTAATCCTAGCTCTGAAAATGACTCATTCTGTGGTTTTAGCAAGCCTTTTAAGCAGAGTTTCCTCATCTATAAAATGGAGATAACAACACTTTCCTACCACACTGAGGTATTATAAGAATTTATGAGACAACATCGTACAACACTTTGCTAATTAAGAATGATATCTACTAGTATTCTCTAGTGGGGCTGTTAAACAGTTTTAAATGAGCAAGTCCAAACACTGAAATGAGCAAGTCCTCTTTAGTTGTGGAGGGAGGAAGCTGACACATTGAATTTCTTTGGCTTCTTTGAATTAAATAGAAATTCAGTGGAATGGTGAGGATTCATACAGCACATTGAATGAGACACTTCCTTTGACATTTACTAAATAGATGTCAGTGAATTGTCCTTTATAATACATGCACTCAATGGATGTTATCAGACAGATGGGCTGCCCTGGTGCCGGCCACTCCAACCTGCTTCACCCCCGGCGGCCCATCCGTCTGAAGACAGCCCACCAGATGTTGAAGCAGAGCAGGCAGGGCAGCCCTGCTGACAGTGCTTACAACATCCTGGACCACCTACAGCAGAGTGGAGGGGGCCGGCCAAACTCAGGACACTGGCCCAAAACAGAGCAGCTGTCTGTCTGATGTGCAGACCCATAATGCTGCTCTGCTTACAGCTGGCTGTTGCCCTGGGCAACATCATAGCATTACTGACATTCTAGTCCACAACTCTATGGTATGGAGCGGCACCATCCAGGCGGACCACGGAAACCACCAGGTCTGTCTGATCATGACCCAGATGAGGCTGGGAGGGAGCAGGTGGATGCAGGGATGTACCCCCAAAGCAGCTCTGGGGCCGGCAGCCCTGAGTCTGTCTGAAAACACGCAATGTGTGTGCCTACAGGCAGGTATCTGCCTATAGCCTACAGGCTGATAAGCAAGTGCCCTCTTGGCATATTTCATACAGGTTTCACCAGAAACCACAGCACAACTCAACCGATATTAGGTTTTCAATGGACAGAGATTCCTGCTACCTTGAAACTTTAAAAAGTTGCTCAGAAACTTTTCAATTTCTTCTTAATTTTAACTACCATCCATTCATCTTCATTGCCCCATTGTTTAATGGCTAGTTTTTCTTTAACCGCTAGAAATGAATGAGCTCAATCCTGAAAACCCTTGCAGGACTGTCTAGACATCAGTGAACATTCTGCCCAGGGAGAGCTTGCGGGGAAAAACCCTGTAAGTGGAAATTTTGCTGTGCAAGAAAGAAAGATTTCCAGTTCATAAATGTTTACATGCTGCACCTTTAAAGTCTCATGGAATGCCGGATCCACTGTGTTCTTTTTGACAGTTGTCTTCTGCTTACTCTGAGGAGATTTATCAGGAAGCAAGTAAGTCTTTACATACCTTGCAATTAGAGGAAAGCAACATTAAAAACAGTTCAAACAGAGACAGAAATACAGCAGTATGTTTCCTACTTGCTAATCCTTCACATGTATTTACTGATTCTCAGTTTTTCTAGGACACCTTTACTGCTGATTATAGGCGCCAACTGAAGACTGGCAAATCCTCTTTCTAGAAACAGAATGAAAAGATGCAATGCAAACTTCCCCATACATTGTCCACTCAGTGGTTCAACCCTGTTTCAATTATCTCTAGGATTACAAGGGCAGTTTATTCTCCATACCACAGAATCCCAGGCCACAGCTAACACTATACATGCAAACAACACAGCCTCCTGACCAGATAAGAAATACCATTCTATTAAGACTCAGGGGGTATACCGCTAGGCAGTCTCATGTAGCACCAGTAAGGCAGGTCTCCCATCTTAGGGAGTATATAAAATATGTACCTTATCCAGATGAGGTAACTTTTTACCTTGAAACCAAGGCCCCTGCACGCAGCAGGTATTTGATGATGTGTGCACGATTTAATGCCTTACCAGCGAATGTCCTACAGGGGTGCTTATGTGGTACAAACTTTTCACATAGGTTATGTCCCTTCGATTTCCTTGAGGCAGAGACTGTGCAGCGTATTTTCTGTGTTTGTAAAATGTATAATTCCATCAGATCCCTTTTTTTGTCCCCCCTGTTAGAGAAATACCCAGGTCGAACTGATTTAAATTTACTTTGGTATGCTTTGAATGCTCCTGACTTTATGCATGCCACTATGAAGTTTTTAACCCAGGCATTTGTTATCAGAAGCAGATTCATGGGATCCCAAACCTTGGAGGAGGTGTCAGGGGATAATTATGGCACATAGCCGAGACCTCATCCCTACTTAAATTTCTGTGTACAGTGCTTGGGAAATATTGTGTATGTTTGACTTAGCTGGAATATAGCGTGATTAGCTTGTGCTACCATTAAGGTTTCATTTTCAAGGACAAAGGGCATCTATAAGTGATTTGTATGAGTTTTCATGATGCCCCTTGCTCCCTGTTTTTATATATATTGTATGTTGTATATTCTGTATTCGGGTGGAGATGTACAGAAATGCACCTCATAGACGCCACAGCCATGGCTAACACTCGAATATTATTTCTTATATATTTTAGGCATCTTATTTTAGATTTTTAACAGTCTATCCTGAGGGATGAATAGTGTTCTATGCTATTTTATTTTATTTTGTAAATTACTATGGCCTATGGCCACGTAAATAAACTACTATTTATTTATCTATACATGCAAAAGAAACTGTTAAGGTAGTTTTGTGACATGGATCCAGGTAGATTATTCGCTGGAAAGAGGGCATCAGTTGAACCAGTTTTAGAATAATTGCTTCTCAATTGTAACAACTTACGGGTTACATTTTTTCTTCTTCTCCTCTCCATAGGCCAGATTCTTACAGGCCTTTATGCAGATTTCTAAAGTGCAGGCTTTGAAGATGTATCTGATGGCAAATTCTATTTCTCCAGTGACATTTACATTGTCAAAGTTGCCAGTCTCAGAGCAAGTGCTGTCAATACTACATAGGCTGCCCTGAAAAAAGAGACAAGTTGGAATAAATGA
Organism: Sphenodon punctatus; assembly: GCA_003113815.1. Lineage (NCBI taxonomy): Eukaryota > Metazoa > Chordata > Lepidosauria > Sphenodontia > Sphenodontidae > Sphenodon > Sphenodon punctatus. The sequence continues at coordinate 4,192,819 of QEPC01004965.1, read as the reverse complement.
CCTCATATTCGATAAAATTGATTTATTTTTCTCTCTTTTTGCCTAACTTTGTAGCCTACTATTCTGATGGCTAAAAAGCCACTGTAGACAACACAGAATATCGAAGGCATTATATGTACAAAACAGTAAAAAGATCACCATCCATACTGTGCGCAAGGCCTGGAAATAATACTGTTTCTCCATTTTTTTCTACCAAGTTGATTATATTTACATATAGCTAGCTCCTGGGAACAGGAGAAAGGGATCACAAAATTATTATGGGACAATACAAGGAGCTTTTAAAATCTATGATGGAAAATCTAGTTGACCTCCATTGAGGTCAATGGCAGAACTCTCAAGATTCTACCACCTGTTTCAGAGCTAGATCAGATTTTAGCATGCAGTTAATGGGTGTTTTTACACATGATGGTGGCAAGCTGCCATCTCGGACTTACCTGATCTGGAGTCAGCCGGGTGGGTGTGCGGTTGCCCAGCCCCACCCTCACACTGCACCCACCCCAACAGACAGCCATGGTGGCTAATGATGGCTGCTATGGCAACCGGTCAGAGCAGCTGGTCTGACCCAGCCAGGAAAAGCAGACTTTACACGTGATAGCTTGCTTTACTCCTGGTCGGGCAGCCGGATCCCAGCCATGTTGCCGGCTAGCGCTGGCTGTGACTCAGAGACTTTCCCGAGTCACAGCCTGGGCTAGTCACCAACACAGCCAGGATCTATCCCATGCCATCTGGTGTCTGGGAACAGACGTGATGCTGGCCTGCATGTTAAACAATTAAAAGTGGAGTAAAGCAGGTCACTGTCACATTTGAAAACACCCTCAGTTAAAGAGCATAACATACTCTCCTTCCATAACAAAGTCAGCCAACTTTGCTTAGGAGTGCATTGGGAAGGTGACTTAAAGATCTGTCTACTCTCTGAGCCTTTTTGTCCATTCTCTTCATTCTTGATCCTTGGAGAAGGATCTTGAATGAACTCCCATGTTCTCCTCCAAGAGACAGCTAGAACTCTGGCCTTTTGGCCAGCTCTTTTTTAAAAAATATTTAATTTTTGATATTCCAAGTCAATTAGAGTAGTATATTCCATTATAGCATGCCAGCATGTCTAGGTATCTTCTTACCTAGATAAACATAATTAACAATGTATTTACTAATATACATATAATTATTTTTTATAGGTTCTTTTTTCCTTTTTCTTTGATTCTTCAAATTACTTAACAGACAACTTTAACTCAGTATATACGTATTAGCTTAACCATTCAAACTATATTTGAATTAACTTGAATTGGAGGAGCTAAAATATTTTTGTGACGATAAAAGGGAGAAAACGGGTCTTAGGAAATGGTAAATAGAATTTTTCAATATATACGTATTAGCTTAACCATTCAAACTATATTTGAATTAACTTCAATTGGAGGAGCTAAAATATTTTTGGGAGGATAATAGGGAGAAAACGGGTTTTAGGAAATGGTAAATATGATTTATCAGGGGGATACATTGTCTATCAACTCTTCTTACTTGCCCATTATTCTCATAAGAAGGTTGTTGTACCCATGTCAAATCATCTCCATGACTTCAATATTCCCAGGGGTGTAAATACCATGGGGGCAGGGGGCTCAGTTGTGCCCAGGCCCTGGACTCTAGGGGGGCCCCTCTGCAAGCAGCCTAAAGACCACTAGGAAATTTTCAGAGTGGATGGGGGGAGGGGGGGGAGTTCTCTGCCCCTAAACACTCTGAAAATTGCTGCTTGCAAAGGGCCCTGCCAAGAAGGAATTTTCAGATTGGACAGAGGTGGAGTGCCAGTACCATTGACTTCTGCCCCACGGGGTTTCTGCTACACCGTGAGGCCTCACTGGGAGTCAGGGTGGCAACACAATCTTTGTTGGAGGAGGCTGAGGCTGGCCAGGAGCCTTGGAAGAAGATGACCGTACCCCTTTGCTCTTAGGGGAGCCAATAATTGGGACATGAGCCCAGACCTGCCATAGCCTTGCTACCCCACTGAATATTTCCCTTGTGCTTTTTCCTTTGTAAGGTAGACTAGTACTTGTCTCCACTTTTGGCAAGTTGATCTGGCACAGTTTTCGCAAAGTATATTCAATCTTCCATTAATGGGTATTCTGTTAATAGATATTCCAATGGTCTACAGTTTTAAGACCACATTTAAGATTGTTGTTTATTTATTTATTTAGCTATAAAGAATATAAACCACAGTAGCATCCTCACTCTTGGCTTAAATCTATTAACAGTTTTGGCCAGCGCTCATACAGGACATTTATATGGTAGGAGAGGACCTACCTTCTTTCCTCCTATGCCTTTCAAGAGAGTATAACTGCAGGGCACAGTCTAACCTGCAGTCAGTATTATCTAAACATGATGTTGGTTAAAAAAACCAACCTCTTTTTGGTATATCATTTCCATTCATTATTTAGTTGTGTATTTTTATGTTTCCTTCTTAGTAATGTTACAGGCACACATTGTAGAGGTTATTGCTACATCGATACTTCTGACCCCAACACCTTCTCAGCATGCAGTTATACATATTTGACATCCCCCTCTGAAAAAACACCTCTCTGACCTTGATTAACCAAGGAGTTGTTCTTGCCTTTGCCTGTCTTAGCAACTAAAAGCATGGCTAATGTTTACAATAGATCATATCTCTTCACACAGACACTCATGTTGTTTGTGCTGTTTGCCCTGCAATCATTTCAAAATTCACACCAGTGACTTTGCCTGAAGTCAAAGAAGTCACCTACTATACCTTTATAAGATCCAAGCAACAGAGAAATGTATTTATTTTTAACAGCAGAAGAATAAAGGAAGAAAGTAAAGTGTCAAACCTGTGCAAACAACCTAACCTGTGTGTTTAAGAGGCCCATGAGCTGCACTTGGTGGGGATATCATTCACTGTTTTGATATAAACAATGAGAATTCTTGACACCAACATGAATTGTTCCCGCCAACAGAATTCATGGATGCAAACTAACTGGGAGAGCAGGAAGGGCGATTTGCTGTATCCCTGCTGATGTCACAAAGGCTCTGGTGCAGGTCTGGGGAACCTCTGGCCCACAGCCATTTTTTATTTGGCCCCAATCCAATTCCTGAATCTGACCCCTGGACTCAGTCCCAGCCCTTCAAGCCCTGAAAGAGCTCGGGGGAAGGGAGAAGAGAGGAGGGCATGCACTCAAGGATAGGGGATGGAGCCGTAGCATAGAGGGCTATAATACAGTAAGCTCATTGGGGCAGACAGTCACTATCACTGAAATGGAGTAGCACTCCAGCTCATGACACCTTTGTATTCCACAAACTCTCACCTATATCCTCTCTCTGAAATCCAGGTGGCATAACTGTTTTATTGTGCTTGACTTTTGCATCAAAGAGAGATCAATACTTACATGTTTCATGCCCCCAGAGAATACAATATCACTTGTGGGACTAGAAGGGATTTCTTTCTGCTTGGAAGTCCTCTTGGTAACAAGCTTCTTGCCACCTTGTGCTCCAGTGATGAGTTTTTGAAGACTAGGTGTATTTTTTATCTGTAAAGAGATGCAGTAAGGACCTTCTGATTGTTTGGTTTTGTTAAAGAAGAATTCTGTGTTCCACTAGGAACACTGCCACATGGAAATACAGAAGATACGTACAATTCGTACTATGGCCCTTTTTACATGAGACGCACCCAAGCATGCCGACGCTGGTCCACTGGGTGGGTGGGCATGTGTGCATGCTCCCTCAAAACACACATGCCTGCCCACCCACCTCCACCCATTGCCCACGCACGGAGCAATTGGCCAAAACGCTGGCTGCTCTGTGCATGAGGATGCAGGGGGGGGGATCAGTGTGTGCCCATGTGTACCAACCCACCACCACCACCACCCACGTAGCCATGGCCTGTTTAAAAGGGGCCTATGAGTGTGCCAGCTTTGTGAGTTTGTCTAAGGAACAGATATGAAATTAAATTTAAATTTTACATGTGCTGGTTGATTCACTGCTGCCCCACCCTGTCCAAATATATCCATAACCTTCTGGTACATATGTCATTCTCCACAATATGATGATGATCAGTAACATGGCAACTTCAATGAGAGGACTATTGTAGCAGTAGATTAATAAAAGTTCCAGTGATGAACAAAACATCTTGACTTCAGGAAATTAAAATCTGTATGTTGCAGTATGTGATATGGGCTTCTCACATTTATTCCTATATGAATTAAAATAAGGATATGAATGTAAATGTAACCTGAAGAACAATCAATGCAGGGCTGGAGTGACATGTCATACTTTAGCTGTGTCTATGATTATAAGGAAAGGCTAAATAAAGTCCAGTCCCGAGATGTGAATCTCTTAAATTCCCTTCAGAAAGTTCCGTATTCATTGTTCCTCATCTACACTGACTTCTAGGTGAGAACAACAAGGTGTTATTCTTACCCAGGAGGCACTCATTAGAGCAGAACTGCTGTTTAAGAACACCTTAAGGGTTCTAAAACTCAAAAAGTGAGATCGGACTGAGAGAAAGGAAGTGAATTACATTTATAAAAGGAAACCAGAAAACCACAGAGGAAATAGCATCTGGGAAAGAGAAACAAGCCAGCTACTGAAATTTGACAGTAGAATGAGAGAAAGAAGAACGATCATCACTGGGAAAATGTTTGGAAAGAGTTACAGAAGGAAACATCAGCAGGCAGACAGATCGTCATAGTATGAATCAAACAAGGTATCAACTCCAGCAACAGTTTTGTTTTTTTTATCTAAGGAACGCTATCAATTCATATTCTCTTGGAGCAGAACTCTGGCAACACCATCAGGAAACCTTGCAAGCTCCCTAATATGAAGCAATGACATACTTTAAATCTCCAAACAGTTTAGTATTTACTTTCAGTTATAAAACCTACAGACATACGGGGTAAAAACAGATGTAACAGCAGTGAGGCGCCTTCCGGGGCCACCCCAGGGTGAACCACTACAGCTGCCACTCCTCATGTTGGCAGGGAGGGCTGTTCACACGAGCAGCCCTCCCCCCATAAACCTGGGTGTGGGGGCTGCAGTCATAGGTGCCTCCATGCCCCAACTCAGCATGAGGAGCTATCCACATGGGACAGGATTCTCGGTCCCCTGCTGCTCAGCAGGATTGGGCCCCTGGGAAGAGCTGCAATCGAATAGCTGATTGGGGAGGGGGAGCACTGAGGCATGTCCTCACCCAGTCAGAGGGCAAGTGCCAAACAGCTGATGGGGGTGCTCCTGTGGGGCCCCCATCAGCTGTTTGGTGCGCTGGAGTGCCCCATAGCAGCTGTTTTGTGGGTTGGGTGTGCAAACCAAACAGCTGATGGGGTGGTTGGAGGAGTGCGCTCACCCAGCCCAGAACAGCTAATGGGGAGCCTGGAGGAGCACGCTAACCTGGCCCCACCAAACAGCTCATGGGGGGGGGGAGGAATGGAAGAGCATCCTCACCTGGCCCTGCCAAAGAGCTGATGAGGGGGAGCTCCAGTCCCCCTTATCAGCTGTTCAGTGGGACTGGGTACACGTGCTCCTCTAGGCCCCCTCCATCAGCTGTTTGATGGGGCTGGGGTAGCGCACTCCTCCAGGCCCAAACCACCAACCTTGCCATGGGGTTGGGGTTGGGCCCCTAGCAGACCGGAGGGAGACCATTAGTCTGGTTTAGCCTGGGTGGCTGGGCCTTTACCAGGCTGCGTCTTCAACCGCTACAGCCCAGCGCATCCTGTAGCAGTTGGCAGCCCACCCCAAGGTAGTAGCAGATGAACATTTGGCGGTGACAGACCAGACATGAAGGTGAGTCCTGGTCTAAGGCAGGCTATTGTGGGTTAAAGCAGGCTAATATTTTTATTTATTTATTTATTTATTTATTTAATATTCTTCTATCCTGCCCCCTCCTGCTCACAGAGCAACTTGGTCTAATGTCACATCTGTTTTCACCCACTCTTTAATCTCCCTGAGAAGTATTTTCAGACTACAGTATCTTCATTCATCCAAATAAATACAGCAGAATGTGTGTATGACAATCCATTTAAAGCACAAGTAAGGTGTATAAAAGATTAAGTAAATTAATAGTTCTTTCCCTGCTGTTTTGTGAAGTGACATAGCAGTGATCTTCCAAAGCAACCAGAGAGATTGGAAACACTGGAGCTGCATTTTGTCACACATAATTTATATTTCATGCAACACTGAGGTGGTTTTGCTAGATTTTCCATAGTACTTTTATATAAGTAGTTTTGCTACTACTTATAAAGAAAACAGTACCATACATGGTACATATTTATTTATTTATTTATTTAAACTTGCATGCCGCCCCCTCCTGTTCACATCATCTCGGGGCGGCTCACAATATTTTAAAACATATAAAACCATTAAAATCAATATTTTAAATTTAAAAACAACCCAATAAAAAAACCCTCCCTAACCCAACCCTCCCCTTCCATCCCATCCCATCTCCCCCGGCAAAGGCCCGGCGGAAGTCAGGTCTTACATTGTCTACAGAAAGAGGAGAGGTCAGCGGCCAGGGGGACCTCCAACAGGAGGGAGTTCCACAGCCGTGGTGCAGCCACAGAGAATGCCCTCCTCATGATTAACACCTGGGAAACCCAGAGGACCCCAAGGAGGGTGCTCCCGGTCGACCGCAGGGGCCGGTCCAGGATCCAGAGGGTGAGGCAGTCATGCAGGTAGGTGGGGCCCAGGTCATTTAGGGCTTTAAAAGGTCAAAAGCAACACCTTGAATTGGGCCAGGAAGACTATCGGCAGCCAGTGCAGAGAACAGAGCACTGGAGTACTGTGCTCACGTCGGCCCGTCCCCTGAAGGAGATGGGCCGCCGCATTCTGCACCAGCTGCAGTCTCCAGACTGTCATCATGGGTGGCCCCACGTAGAGCGCGTTACAGTAGTACAGTCTCAAGGTAATAAAAGCATGGATGATTGTGGTCAGGTTCAAGTCAGAGACATACAGCCTAAGCTGATGCACCAGATGTAACTGGCGAAATGCACCCTTTGCCACAGCTGCCACCTGGACATCTAGGCGGAGTTGTGGATCCAGGAGCACCCCCAGGCTACAGATCTGAGATACCAGGAAAGGACGGACCCCATCAATGATGGGGGCCATCACTCCCCTGGCTTTCCCCACAACCATCACCTCCGTCTTGTCAGGATTTAACTTCAAGCAGTTCGCCCTCATCCAATCCCCCATAGCTGACAGACACCAGGTAAGCACCGAGACTGTCAGACCTGGGTCTGATGAAAATGAGAGATATAGCTGGATGTCATCAGCATACTGATGACACCTTACAACAAATTCTCTGAAAACCTCACGCAAAGGTTGCATATACACATTGAACAAGAGAGGGGACAAGATGGAATCCTATGGGACTTCACATGTGAGGCCCCTGGGAGAAGATAAATAATCCCCCAGCACCATACGCTGGGTCCTCCTGGCCAGGAAGGAGCAGAACCATTCAAGAACAGTCCCACACATCCCTGCCCGGTTCCGCAGCCAAGTCACCAACAACTCATGATCAATGGTATCAAAAGCAGCAGAGAGGTCTAACAAAATCAACAGGGTCTAATGACCCTGGTCCAATTCTCTGGTGAGATCATCGACCAAGGCCACAAGAGCATTCTCCGTGCCATAACCCGGACGGAAGCCTGACTGCGAGGGATCAAGAAAGTTGACCCAGTCCACATGCCCCTGAAGCTGCTGGGCCAGCACCTGCTCAATAACCTTCCCTAAAAAGGGAAGTTGGAAACCAGCTGATAGCTGGCCAGGGCATCAACATCCAATTATGGTTTTTTGAGCAGGGACCACACCACCGCCTCCTTGAAGCTGTCCGGCACCCTGCCCTCCCTAAGGGAGATGCTGACTATCCCGGTCAGCAATGGCCCTAATGTCTCCTGGCTGGCCTTAACAGCCAGGACGGGCATGGATCTAATTCACAATAGGTGGCCCAAACAGTCCCAAGAGCATCCCCCACATCTGAGGGCGATACATCTTGAAATTCATCCCATAAAACAGGACAAGATGGGGCTTCAACTGCCTCTGGCTCACCCACTGTTAAAAATGCTGCATCAAAACCGTGGTGGATTTGAGCAATTTTATCTGCAAAAAAGTCCGCAAACAAGTCACAGCAAGCATTTGATTACTCTGAAACCAAGCGGAGGGAGGCCGGACTAACCAGCCCCCTCACCACCCGGAAAAGCCCAGTCAGATGAGACTTAGCAGATGCAATGAGGGCAGCAAAGAAAACCTTCTTTGCTGTCCACACCGCCACGGCATAGGTATGTAGCCAGACTCTATGTCGCAATTGGTCAACTTCAGCACAAGAGTGACGCCACTATCGCTCTAACCACCACCCTTCTTGCTACATCTGCCACAGCTCCTCCGTATACCACGGGCACCTGCATTGTCGGCAATGTGGGAGCGGACGCCTGGGAACCACATGGTCAATGGCCTCCATCAGCATAGAATTCCACAAGACCATGAGGTCATCGAGTGAATGGCCATCGAAATCAGAGGAAACATCCCCTAGAGCATTCCAGAACCTTTCTGGTTCCATACGCCTTCGACGGCGAACCAACCTAACTGGTTCCGCACCCTCCTGGGGGCCAACATGTGCCAGGATCCCTGCCTGGAGGAGATAATGATCCGTCCATGAAAAGGGCACGGTTGACACCTCCCCCACTAATGGATCCCCTGCCTCAAGGCACAAAACAGTACCATACTTGATTTTCTGAAGTACCTAAGGCTTCTTGTTTACAATTTAGTCCTTAGCTTTGACCTGAGTTCAAGCATGGAACACTTCAACCAATCTAGAGTTATAAGCAGGAGAGACAGCCTATAGGTAAGGGTTGCCACTTTTTGAGGTTTGAGCCTGAGACTCTTACTTTGGCCTGTTGGAGTCTTAGGTTCAAACCACAAGAGGTGGCAACCCTACCTATAGTGAACATCTCAAAGTAACCTTAACTTGTTTCACAACTCTAATAAGGCAAGCCCTCAAAAATGGTGACTGAGTATGGTCATTCAGATATAATACCTGGCTTGCAATGCTAATGGCGGTGTCAGATTGACTCCTCCTTTCTTTTCTTGGATCCATATTCTGCCCATAGTCTGTAGTTAGGAGACTTTTGTCAGATGTCATATCATTCTGGGACTTTGAAATTTCTAAAATAAACATGAGGAGAAAGGGAAACATTTAGCACAAACATAGGTTGTTTTTCACAGACGGAGGTGGGGGGAGGGGCATGCTCACACGGTGGGTGGGTGTCCTTTTACACAGACACCCACCCACCTCCACCCATCTCCACCCATGGGGCCATCTGGAAAACCAGAGGAGGCCCCATGGGTGGCGATGGGTGGAGGTGGGTGTGCACCAGGAGCACGCACACACAAACACCCACTGCCTGCAGTGTTTACACGGGCGCACGCCCAGCACACACCCATCCCCCCATCCACCACCAGCCTGTTTGCATGGATGTCCCACCACCACCACCACCGCACACCCGCCGGAACACCCAGCAGTGGGTGGAACGGCCATAGTCAAGATGTCTGGGGATTTTTTATCCAAGCCAGTCCAATGGCTTTCCCGCCTTTAGGCTACAAATCAAATACTGATTTCCTGAAAGGAAAATCAGACTGAAGCAAGCATCTGCCCCATTTTGTATAATTACATTCTGCCTACCTAAATTGCCCCACCAATCCAAATGGAAAAAATAACCTTGGGTTCCTGTCCTCAGCTGTTGCTGTTGTAGTTACAATGTATGTTAAATATGAAAGGAAAGCAACATTTCAGACATGGCTAAAGTGATGACCGCTGACACATATATTTTAAGTATCAGTTTGAAAAGTACTTTAAAACCTTGCAGGATAAAATGCATGATATAAATAATACAAGAACGTTGCATGCATTTATAGGAATGCTATGACCAAAATTAGGTAAATGGAAAGTGCCATTCACAATGGATATGGAAAACAGAAACACTGAATTTCAGTCCCTAATTTAGCAAAGTATTTAAGCATATGAAACGCTCTACAGTTGGGCAGTTTAAATACTTAAATTTACCCATGTAGTTAAAGCCCTTGATGAATCAGTACACACAATGCCCCTTGGAAATTTGGACAATAAGATAGTTAGCTCAATTCTTATGGACTGTACACTTTAGTAAAATGATTCTTTACATTAGGACACAGTTAGGATTTCTCTTCATTTCAGCCCTAATACTGAAAAGTAGCAGGCCTACTTACAGACACTCCTGGTGGTATAAACAGCTTCCCAATAGCTATTTACAGAAAGATAATATCACTGTGATATGTAAAGTACAGTGGAGCCCACTTAAGTTGTATTTCTCTTCCCATGTTGAAAGGTTTGGTTTATCAGAAAATCAGCTCAAGGACACCGTAAATAAATGGACCTGGTTTCAGTTTGGGAGAATACTGCCACCACCATGGCAGCCTAAACTCTTGTCTCAGATTAAATGAACACTAATTTTCTCTGTCTCCCGCCCACCACAATCAGAACTCACACAATTTCTCAATCTCACACACGTACTCACTCTCACACAGTTCTGCTTCGCTGTCGGATCTGAGTGTAGGTATCATGGGCAGGCTGGGAACAGAGGATGTTTTCACATGAGATGGGAACACCCCAGAGCCGCTCTGTGGGGCAGACACACATTTTGAAAGCGTGGGGAGCCCACAAATGGGCAGCCCCGTGCCCACATTTCATGTGCTTGCAGCATCCTCCACTCAGTGGCGCTAGCACTCTGTCCCAGGGCTGCCTCACGGCGGAGCAGGACACAAGCTGTGCTCCCCTCCCCCCAGGGTCCCCTTTCAGCTGAGTGGGGGGCAATCTGTGCTGACTCTAATCGAACTGGGGTCACGGCCAGGGAAGGCTTCTTCCCTGGCTGTGACCCACCTCCCCCTTTCCATGTCCGGTGCTAGCTGCTCTCCTTTCCTGGTGGGAAAGAAGAGGAGCAGGGATAAAAGGCAGCGTGCTGAGAAAAGCACTGCCTTTGATCCCCACTGCTCTCCTTTTCCACCAGAAAAGAAGAGCAGCGGGCATGGAAACGGGGGAGGGGGGTGTCACAGCCAGGGAAGAAACTCTCCCTAGCCGTGACCCCTGTTCTGTCAGAGCCAGTGTGGATTGCACCCCTCTCAGCTGAGAGGTGACCCCCAGTGTGGGGAGCACAGATCACGTCCCGCTCAGCTGAGGTGGCCCTGGGGAGAGGGCAGGGGAGAGGAGAGCTAGCTATCTCCCTTCCCCTAGGGCTGCCTGTCAGCTGCGAGGGGTGCAATCTGCGCTCTCCTCGTCTGGCTGCCTCTCAAGTGAGAGGGGTATGCACCAGCACCTCTGTGGTGCTGGTGGATCTGGACGTGTGCAGCGGCTGTGCGTGCCCCAATACACAGGAGGCAGCTCTGTGGGAGCCCTTTGCCCCAGTTTGCCCACTGGAGCAAATCATATGCTTTGCCGACATGGCATGTTCCACATTTCCTGGGTTGACACCATGGGTGAAGCCACACAAGACAGAGTGGGGAGGCTGCCACGCTTGGATAGCCTTACCCAGTATGGGCAGCCGGGCCATGTGATGTAGTGCATCAGGTGGCCAGCACCCGCCAGATGCCCCCGCTCCTGGGGTAGGGGAAGCAGCTGTGGCTGTTAGGTGACGCGTCCTTGGAAAAATTCCAAGGACATGTTGCAGAGTAGGCAGGGAGATTAGTGTGCCCAAGCCACACTTGCTGCGGAGCCTTGAGCAGTGGGTACTGTTGCCTGTCACACACAATCATGTCATGGCCGGGAGCGGGATCTCGGTCAGGCCAGGGGAGGGATCTCAGTTGGGCCGGGGGAGGGAAGCAGGGCAATGTCAGGCGCCCACTTGTGTGGCCAGCGACATGGCCTGCCCCAGCCTGTCTGACTTCCCTGTGACTGTCTGGCTGGCTCCCCACACTGGCTCCACAGTGTGGCAGCAGCAACTACCCGCCATGAGGATCGGATCACCTCAGCTCATCTGGCTGCACCCCATGTGGAACCACACTCCAGGTTAGCCCTGGGTTGAACTTTTGACAGACAGGTGACTCTGGGGCTGATGGGAGCAACTGTGGAACAACGTCTCATCTGTTAACAACCCACAGAAACCTGAGGCTCATTTAATCTAAGAGGGGTGTAGGCTTCTGTGGGGGTGGCAGTAACCTCCAAGACTGATGAGGGGATTCTCCACCCCACTCTCATCACAAAACCAGGGGATGCTTTCCCTCTCCTTTAGTTATGTCCATGGCATGTGGCCTGGGAGGGAGAAATGGACCAACAGAACAAAAAAATGAAATACTGTTAGAAGGTTAAGGAAAGGGCAGTGGTCAAAGAGAAAAGAGGAAGGAGAGGTTTTATAAGAGAAGCGGATGTGAAGAAGAGCATTAAAGGGAGGGGGCTGGATGAGGTAATCACTCCAAAAGAAATCGGTATTTCCTGTGCCATAGTAGTCGAGTTTATGGATGTGTTTTCAGGTTTTGTGTTTGAATCTCTTACTAACAAGCCAGTGTGTACATCTGAAAACAAACAAAAACCACCACAGAGTAAATTACCTTTTCTACAACTATTTGCTACTTAATAAGAAACAAGAGAGTCAGTTAACAGTTGGGATCATCAGTTGCTCAGCTCATTAAGAACAAGAGGGAACACTGATTAAAAAAAAATTAGACATGCATTGCTGACTCTATTGGCCTGGTCTCAACAGCAATCACTGACAGATCTTTCTAACCACTGCGTGTCTCACAAACTGAAATGTTGGCTGTCGAATAAGAAAGCCCTGAAAACACTTACTTTTCATATGTGTGGTAAATGACAAAAACAAGTTTTCCACAGATCTATTGAAACTTTTAGAGTGGTTGAGTTCCTGCAATTGAGGGGGAAAGGTCAGAGATAAGATTGGTGTTTTCAAAGCTTCTCAAATCACATGTCCTAGAAACTGCAAAACAAACACGTGTGCAAGATTACATACAGGACTATCCTTTCCATAGACAAACAATGATGAGCCCATATTTTTGCACTGAGTGGAAACAATTGCATAAGAGTGTCTGCTGCATGGCAGATCTCTCTCAAGTAATGTCCTCTGCATCTATCAATGGACAACTCTGCAGACAATTTTCACAGTGCTTTCATAACTGCTGTTTATGTTTGTGTTTTTTTTGCACTCGGATTAAGGATGGAGCCTTGTCATCCACTGAGGCCGCTTTTAGACGTGAAGCTGGATCAGGCGCGGGAGCGGCGAAACAGCCGCGGCGCTGTTTTAGACAAACCGAAAGCGGAAGTTGTGCGCGTGATCCGGCGCTGCGCATTCTTTTCCAGCCGCGTATGTCACCCCAGAGAGATCAGGGTGGTTCGCGCGCGGTCGGCAAAGAATGCGCGGCCCCGGATCACGCGCACAACTTCCGCTTCCGGTTCGTCTAAAACAGCAC
>QEPC01004965.1:4166829-4179008 GCA_003113815.1 Sphenodon punctatus | reverse complement strand
CCTCCCTCACCCAAGGTTTGGCGGAACAGCCAGGTATTGCACTGTTGCCAAAATGAGGCAAAGTCCGGGGCCACCCGGGCCTCCACCGGAAGGGAGTTTCACAGTCTGGACGCCACCACCGAGAATGCCCTCTCCATTGTAGCTGCCCGCGCCACCCGGGGGACACCAAGAAGGGCACCCCCAGAAGACCTTGGGGGTCGATCCAGGGCACGGAGAGTGAGGCAGTCGCGCTATTATTGAGACGGGACTGTCCAGCTCCCTGCTCTGCACCACAGCCATCTCTTTTTCAAGACAACCACTACACATGCAACAGGATGGAATTATTTTTGAAGAGAGGAAGTAGCTTGGACTCCAGGTGACAGTGGCTTTGGTTGTGGCCAGAACTGGTGGGGAAAGGACAGCTGCTGTCTGTTGTTCACATTGGGTGTTTGTAGATGGAAACAAGACTGGCCCCTGCATCCTGCACCCCCATGTCTGCCTACATCCAACCGCACCTGGGTCCATTTTAAATGGACCTCGTGACTTCTGTGCCCCATGCTCTGCCCATGCAGCACTCCCCCAGACACACACCATAGAGTTGGCGGGCAGACTGCCCAACACTCTAGGCTACCACCCGCAACTCTATGGCATTGCCAGGGGCAACCCCTGGCCGAGAGTGGAGCTGCAATGGCTGTCCGCTGAACAGAAGGACCACAGCTCCGTCTCAGGCCAGTGCCATGGGTTTGGCCGGCCCACGCTCCTGGCAGTGCTTCTGGATGTTCTGGAGCACCGCAAGCAGGGCTGGTCCAGAGCAGGCACCACCAGCTCTGTTTCTGCTCCACCCCACCATCTGGCAGCCCACCTTTAGATGGATGGGCCACCCGGGGGTGAGGTGGAGCAGAACCAAGTCTGCAGTCCATCTGTTTACACACATTGTTTACTCATATTAAATCCATCATCTACTATAACCCCCAGATCTTTTTAAGAAGTATTGCTGCCCAGCCAGTCATCTCCCATTTTGTATTTGTACCTTTGATTTTTCTCTCCCATAGATAATTCTTTGCATTTATATATATTGAATTTCATCTTATTTTTTTCAGCCCAACTTTCCAGTTTATCAAATCACTTTAGATTCTGATCCTACCCTTGAGACAGTTTGCAGTCACTCCCAGCTTTGTGTCATCAGCAAACATGATAAGAATACTCTCCACCCCTTCATCTAAATCATTGCTAGAAATGTTAAACATCAGCAGATCTAGGGAAGATTCTAGGGGGACCCCATTTTTTATCTGGGGCAAAATTTGGGGGCCCATTGCTGTAAACACATGTCTTGTCTAGGACAGTCTTTAGTATAACTAAAATTAAACAAGTGCTTAAGTTTGGTTAAAATAGACATGATGGTGCCCCCCTTAGGCCCACTGGCACGTTTGTTGTGGCACTGCCAGATGTTGGTCCGGGATTTCCCAGGGCCGTTTCAACAGCTAGCCTGGGCTCTGACCTTGGGAAACCTCTGAAATCACAGCCCAGGCTAAGACCAACCCAACTGGGCCAAAGCAGGCCACAGTGAGCTATCATGTCTGTCGGGCCAGCATACTCAGTCTGGGTCAGGTCCGCTACGGCTGACTGTCATTGGCACCATGGCTGCTCATCATGGTGGGGGGACGGGCATTGGGCGCAGTGCAGGGGCAGGACCAGCAGCACATTGGTGGTTCTCTCCATCCTCCCTGGACAGCCACATTTGTTCTGAGTCCTGGCCTAGCCTGGACCATGTCCGCTGCGGCTACCTGGCCTGGGTTGGATCACCGCCACACCAGCCGAACATCTATTTTTACCCTTTGTCGCTGAAGAGGGCTAGACTTAATCAGAGCTCAAAGAGCCAATATAAAATTTACATAGTTCAATAGTGGCCTTTCAATCCATTGATTTAAATTGACTTTTAATTAGGTCTAATATCCCATCTACTAGAAATTGTGTTGAAAGTTATAACCATCAAAATCATTCTGCTTTTAACTCATTAAATCATGTGGCATATACAGACATTCTGACTACTTAACGTGTAGGAAAAAACTGGTGACATCTCACTGTATCCCTAAGCACACTCCCTTTCCTAACGGTACCAACACTCATAAAGGAAAAAGGAAATGAGAAAAGCATCATGCATACTAGAATAAGTTGATAATAGTACTAAAAGTTGCTACATCTCTATGGATGGCCAATTCTACTAAAACACATACTAAAAGAGAGCTCATTGTCATAAATGTACTTGTATACATTACCACTGTGCTTGTTCCTCCTGTGATTTCAGTAAAAGGAGGTGGAGTAGGAGGAACCACAGAAATTTTGCTAAAGATACACAAACAAAGGGATAAGATACACAAACAGAAAGCAATGAGCACATTTTTTCACAGCAGTCTTATAAGCCACAGTTTCCCTAACTTTTTCCCTTTCCTGATGGGAGCCACCTTTTCACAGTGCTTAAAAACTGAAGACCTGATCCTGTAATCCTGACACAGGCAAAATTCCCAAACCATAAGAAATGCCCTTTCACTGTGCTTCTCCCCTGCCAACACCACAGTGCATCTACTCACCATAGTGTCTGACTGTCAATGAGATTTCTAGTGGTGCATCTATCCCCCATCACAAAGCCACAATTTGGCTTTTTGTCTTGATTAATTTAACAGAATTTACACTGCAAAAGCTTAAGCAAAGTATTGTGCTGATAACACCCCCCTAATAAAACTACAGTGTGCTCACAGATTTAGCTGGAACCCCTCCTAGCACAGATTCTCCTACTGCTGGCACGTCTCTCAGATGAGGACAGTTCATTGCAAAACGAAAATGTCCCCAGAAAATAGGGACAGTTGGTAGTGCTAATCCTCCTGATAACAATTTAAACATGACTGTGCCTAGGCCTCAATTCTGCAAGGTATTTACTTGAAATCAAACATTCTACTTAATGAACTTAAAGTTAAGCATACACTTAAATACGTTACTGAAATACTTTAAGTTTAAATAACTTCTTGCCTAATATTAAATTTGAAACGGTCATTCTGTCAAATATCTACAGTTATTTTGTTGTGGGTTTGGTACATTATTGTCTGACTTGGTAATTAGTTTTGACATATAATTTCAAAAGAGGCTGTAAATGTGAAAAATACTGTAGAAGCAGATGATAGCAAAAATACAACACACTTTTCTGAATTTCCAATACATTAAAGCAAAGGAACTGTTCACTTAATAGAAGGCTTCTTTCTACTATATCCCAGTTCAGTACATTTTATGAAAGGCACAAAGACCAAAAGACGGACAATTTTCCTAAAGCCCCATTTTCTGCATGTCAAACTTTTTAAAATTGTGATTACTGCTGTCTTGCTAATCAGAAAAACATAAAACTGCAGACTATTTAATATTATGCTACTTACATATACATTCCTTGTTTTGTAGACTCATTTCTCTAGGACAAAATGTCCTTCTATGTCCTTACCTTAGTTTCTGATAAGATTTCAAGAGCTTTGCACCAACAGTTTCATGTCTACCTGCAAAGAAAGAAAGAAAAAACAAAAAAACAGAGGTGATTTGCCAGCAATAAAAATAGCACTCGTATAATAGTTTCCACAATCATTCTGCCTGCAGAAACTCAAAAATCATGACTCACCGCCCAGAAAATCTTGACGTTGGGTGAAAATAAACATGCAGCCAGCGTTCCGGCTGCATGTCCAAAGGAGGAGAAGTTGCCCCCAGCCGCCCCTGGCCAGGACAAATCGGGGAATGGAATAAATATTTCCCCAACCTGACCCAGCCAGAGAGGGGTGGCAGGGAGCGACATGAGGCCAGATGGCCCCATCCCCCACCACCATGGGCAGCCATGGCTGTCAACAACAGGCAGCCATGGCTGGTGGCCATGGCAACCCACCACCACCACCAGGCTGGGTTGGCACAGAAACAGTCGCACCCATCCAGTTTAGTCGGCTATGGCCTGCCTGGGTGGCCTTTGGGTCCAGACTATGAGCCCAGTTCCTTCCAGGCCCACATTTCCAGGCCAGCCGCCGACACCGCTGGGGTCTGTACCAGGCCCACGTCTGTCAAGCTGGAAACAGACATGTGGGTTGAGGCACTGTCCCAGGCAGGTCACAGCAGGTGAACCAAGCCCCCATCATGTTTATTAACACCCACTGACTTTAAAATCTCTTTTTTGTTGTAGTTTTTAAAAATTTGGTATTCACTTTATTTTGTGTTTGTGTTTTGGTAGCTTAGGGTATAATTTTCAAGTTTTTCTTTGCAACCATTGCAACTGGAAACATTTCTTTTTTAAAAAATGAAATCTGAGATTCATGACTCCAGCAACTGAGATTTGGAGAAAATCTCCACATATCACAAGCCAAACAATGAAATCACGAGAAAACACTGACATTTTCAAAAGTTCATGCAGAGGCAAATCACTACAGATTACGTTTATCCTTATGCAGCTCCAGTGCTAAGCACTGTGTAAATCCCACCTAAGTCAAAAATTTCTATGAGTCCATATCAAACTCTCTCTGAGATCAGAGTTGGAGACTCTAAAGATGCTAATTATAAGAAACTCTGGTAAGTGTGATTTATCAGATGCTGGTGGTGATCCTATAAGATGTTGAGACCTTCAGCTGCCTGAGGAATTTAACTGGGAAGATTTAATTGACATTTATCTACTGGGTAGATAAATCAGCACCATAAAACTAACGAATTCTGAAATCTACTGCAAAAAATATGTGCAAGAAAAGTCACACATAGGAGTGCTCTTACAGATATTTATTTTTAACAGCTCCTCTTATTTTTCATGCAATACATCTGAATAATTGCAAATCTGTACAAATAACCGGCATGCAAAAGAGGTTTCTTCCTCTAAGAGCCATTCAATCAACTAACAGAAGCAAATCATGTGACTTAGGCAGCCAATCAAATGGCACAGAGAACAAAAATCAAGTTTTTATCAACAGTTAATAATGAACTTATTCATAACCCCAACCCATTAATGAATAATTCACAGGTGGGAGGGGGGAGCTAAATTAATGCAATAATGGCAAACTCCAAATAATTGGCTCAGTTTTACTTATGACACTTTTAGAAATGTCATCTTGTCTCTGAGATCTCTCCAGGTGTGACCTGTTCGGTAAAAGCCACATCATTAATTATTATGAAATGGGGGAAACTCTTAATTTAGGGTGTTTTCAGAAAAGACACTCCCCATCCACCCACTATACATGTTACAGGGCACCCATAGGGCAATACTGCAGTCCTGCAACATGTATAGTGGGTGGGTGGAGAGTGTCTTGTCTGAAAACTCCCTTAGTGTAAATAAATGGATTTGGTAATATTTGTATAGAGTGCAGCAAGAGCCCTTAATGTGGGGCAGAGTCGATGACACAAGCAATTCACAAAAAAATAATGTCTGACATCTTGGTTGATCAGTTTCTTTAAATGATTTTAGTCCATTAATTTACTACTTGTTGAAATCAGGCAGTCACTTCTATAATAGTGAGCTTTTTTAAATGAATTCAGGTGCTAGAAAATACTAATATTGGCCCTTTTCACACAGACACTAACACTGATAAAATGGGTGTTACATTTTATTATACATGTGGCAGGGCACCCATAGAGCTCACCTGCAGCCCTGCCACATGTATAATAAAATGTAACACCCATTTTACCAGTGTTAGAGTGTCTGTGTGAAAAGCGCCATTGGTATACTAACTTCTATCATGGTGTCAGTAGTAATATATATACTAGTAATTGAAATCCTTCAGATGATGAACAGTCTAATTTTGCATTATACAGGCAAGCCAAAAGAGGGCGCTGTGTCTATAGACTTGAAGTATGCATGACAGAGCATAATTCAGTGTTCTAATTATTCACACACCATTCTGAATTAGCAAAGCAATAAATATTTTAACTTCTGCTGATAAAAGCACTAGGACCTGACCGAACCTAGCACTTTGTAGAATAAAAGACATCATCTGGGAATCACCTTTCTAATTATGAGAACTTGTTAAAATTAACATTTTTAGCCTACTTCTGAGGAGAGCTCACAGAGCAATTTTTGGAATTGCTTTGAACCCACTTTTTTTAAGGCAAGAAAATGTATTATTTATTTATATTGTGACAGCAATGTGCCCGGTGGTGAACAGTCATGATTTACAGACAAATGCCTGCTACAATGGGTTTACAATCTAGAATGGGAGGGAAGGGGAGAGTCGATAAATGAAAGGGCACCTAGGAAGTAAGGTTGCCACCTTTTGCGGTTTGACCCTGAGACTCCCATTTTGGCCTATGGGAGTTTCAGGGTCAAACTGAAAAAGGTGGCAACCCTAATAGGGAGAGAAAGGGATACATTCACAAAAATAAGTTGCAGGTGCAAGTGCTTAAGGGGAGGAGGAGGAGGCTCCGGAAGGGTTTAGCAATCTAGAGAGCCAGTGTGCTGTAGCAGATCCGGTGCTGGACTGGACTGGGACCTGAGAGACCAGGGTGCAAATCTCATCCTAGTCAATGAACTCATGAGGTGGCCTTGGGCAAGTCACAACCTCTCATGGAAATATGTGTGCGTCTGTCTTTCCCTGTGTATTCTTATCATTTGAGATCGTAGACTCCCTGGGTAGAGACCAATCTGTGAGTGTAAAGTGCTGTGTATACCTAGTTGCGCTATAGAAACTAGTAATATAAGAGAAACATGAACAAGCAATGAGGATAGAAGCTTGGGGAATTTCCTGGCAGTGCTCTGTGCATGGCTCATGGGAGCACGCATCCCCATGCTCCATCTTCAGACAGGGTGGTGGGCTCCTAGGTGGCCATGCAGGGTAGCAGGGTACCCCCTCTCTCTCCTCGTCTGTCCACTCACACCTCGTCAACTGCCTCTCTGATATCTCCGCCTGGATGTCCCGACGTCAACTCAAGCTCAACATGGCCAAGACCGAACTCCTCATTTTTCCTCCCTCCCCTTCCTCTCCCTCTAACCTGCCCATCTGCATCGATGGAGTCACCATCCATCCTGTTCTCCAAGCCCGTAGCTTGGGCTTCATCTTTGACACGCACCTCTCTTTTAAACCTTACATTGACTCTGTTGCCAAATCCTGCCGATTCGCCCTCCATAACATTGCTCGGATCCGCCCCTTTCTCTCTACCTCCTCGGCCAAAACCCTTGTTCATGCCATGGTTATCTCTCGCCTCGATTACTGCAACCTCCTCCTTGCTGGCCTCCCTCGCTCTCACCTGTCCCCCCTTATCGCAATCCAAAACTCCGCTGCCAAGGTCATTCACTCTGCCCGTCGCTTCGACCATGTGCAGCCTCTCCTCTTCTCTCTTCACTGGCTCCCCCTTCCTGAACGTATCCTGTTTAAACTCCTGGTATTCACGTTCAAAACACTCCACAACCAAGCTCCCCCTTACCTCTCGGACCTAATCTCCCTACGCACTCCTGCACGCGCTCTCCGCTCTTCCTCTGTCCCCTCCCTCACTCTCCCTCGTTTCTCCTGCTCACCTAACCGCCTTCGACCCTTCTCCCTCGCTGCCCCCCATGCCTGGAACTCCCTCCCTACCCACATCCGCCTTGCCCCCTCCCTCCGCTCCTTCAAATCCCTCCTCAAGACCCCTTTTCCTTGCTGCCTTTCCCAACGCCTGCTAGTCTTTCCCCTTACTCTTACTGTCTGCCCTCCTCTGCTGACTGCTGCCACCAACCTCTTTGTAACCAAGCCAAACACACGCACCTGAAACTCCGCATCCGCTTGAATGTTTGTTTGTCTTCTCCCCTGTCCTCTCTCCCTGTCTCCCCCCCTTTGTCTTTTAGATTGTAAGCCACAGGCAGGGACCGCGTCTAGTCCTATGTTCTGTACAGCACCAGGCCACACGACTGGCGCTATATAAATGTTTATAATAATAATAATAATAATAATAATTTCATCTAAACACCCATAGCCTTGCTCCACCCTATCTTTCTACTGTCATTTCCCACTACACTCCTGCCCAGGAACTTCACTCCTCCTTTATCACATCACACTCACCTGCCCCAGAGTCTCCTACTCCCAATGTCTGGAACTCTCCCTCCTTGAGCACATTCACTTTGCTCCTTTCTTTCAAAACCCAGAGGGGCTAATGAGTTCATTGGCTAGGATGAGATTTGCACCCTGGTCTCCCAGGTCCGAGTCCAGCACCGTATCTGCCACAGCACACTGGCTCTCTAGATTGCTAAACCCTTCGGGATCCTCCTCCTCCTCCCCTTAAGCACTTGCACGTGCAACTTATTTTCATGAATGTATCCCTGTCTCTTCCTATTAGGGTTGCCACCTTTTTCAGTTGTTCATGACCCGGAGGGTTTTGAAAGAAGGGAACAGAGTGAATGCGCTGAAGGAGGGAGAGTTCCAGGCATTGGGAGTAGGAGAATCTGGGGCAGGTGAGTGTGATGTGATAAAGGAGGCGTGAAGTTCCTGGGCAGGAATGTAGTGGGAAATGAGGGCAGAAAGATAGTGTGGAGCAAGGCTATGGGTGTTTTTAGATTAAATGCTACCCTGCATGGCCACCCAGGAGCCCACTACCCCGTCTGAAGGTGGAGCATGGGGATGCATGTTCCCAGGAGCCACGCAGCACCCACTCATGGCCACACAGAGCACTGCTGGGAAACTCCGAGTGCTCCGTGTGGGGCAAGCCAGATAGCTCCATAGCAAGAGGTAGCCATGGAGCCCCTGCCCGTATGTACTGGGGTGGCCACCCACACCAGCAGACCAGTCCACTGTTCATAGGCACTGTGGGTAGGTGACACGGCCTTTGCAAGTCACAAGAACTGGCCATGAGTGCTGGGGAGCCTGGGTTCCCCAGCACTCACACCAGGAACACATCAATTGCAAAGGTCAGCCCAGCACACTTCCCCCTCCCCCATGATTCATGGCTGTGGGAGTGTGTGGTGGCTTGCTGCCGGGGTAGCCGCACTAAGAGCCGCCTGTTTGAATCCCTCCCCACGCATTCCACATGAGTGGGTGCTCCACAGCAGTGCCACTCAGTGGCTATGCCCCTCTCCCCCACCCCCATCCCCTTGTTCATTTTAAAACACCCTACAAAGAGCCTTGAAGTCAAGGATGAGTTTGGAAGGATGCAGAGGGGGAGAGAGCCTGTGGAGAGAGAAGAGGCGTTGGATATGATCAAAGCAAGAGCTGAAGTGGATAACTTTGGCAGCAGAATGTGGAACAGAAGTGAGAGGGCCATGGGGAGAAAAGTGAAGGCCTAAAGAGGAGGTTGAAGTAGCCAAGGTGGAAGCACATGGACTAGAGCCAGGGTGGCCAGACTTATGGTGCCTGTGATCCACTTGATCCAGGCATCAACCTCAAACGATCTACCAGAACACTGACTCTGGCACTCCAGGCTGCAACCACTCCCATGGGCTATTCAACTAGGGCACCTCAGCAACTGGTCTCGGGAGTGGAGAGAAGCGCACCCCTCAGAGAGCCTTCCTCCCTACACTTGAGGAGCTGCCTGAGCCTGTCTCCTCCCCAAGACACTCCCTGAGGTTTCAGTCCTACTCCCCTCCCCCCAGCCAATCTCTGAGAGGTTGGTGCCCCACCCCACACTGTGAATTACAGGAAACTGGCTTGTAGTCTACCAGTAGATTGCAATCTACCTCTTAACTGCCCCTAGACTAGAGTATAGGAAGGACTACGTTTTAGCAATGTGATGTAGGGGAAAGCAACAGGCCTTAGCAATAGACAGAATATGAGGTGGAGGGGTAGGGTGGAGTGGGTAGGGATGAGGGGTAGGGTTGGGTGTGTTTATGAATAATGTTAAAAATTGTTTAAGTGTTTTTATATTGTTGTTTTTATGGTTTTGTTAGCCGCTCTGAGCCACTGAGGTGGGGAGAGCAGGATAAAAATCTGTTAAATAAATAAATAAATAAATAAATAAATGAGAGGAAGGAGTCAAAGATGAATCCCAGACCACACGCCTTAGGGATGGGTTGGATAATGAAGAGGGAGAAGATAATTTAGTGGGGAAGAAAGGAAGTTCAGTCTTGGACATTATGTGATGTCTGAATAGTCTTCTTTCTTACTTCATTTCCCCCAAGTTTCATGTGTGTACATATTTATTTATTTATTTATTTAATAAGTTTATACCCTGTCCCTCCTGCCAAGGCAGCTCGGGGAGGCTAACAAAACATTAAAAATACAATAATAAATATAAATGTAAATATATCATAAAAACATTCTATCGAAGGATGTCAAAATCCCATAAAAACCACCTTAGCCCGTTCCCCCCACCATTCCCCCATTTCCCTGGCCAAAAGCCTGTGCCTGTGTCTTGCAGCTGACAGCCATATGAAGATTTTGATAGGTGGCTCTTGTGGTTGAGAATTCTGCACCCCCCTCTTGATTTATTGTATACTTGTCTCCTACTATCTGAGCCAAAACTGAAATGGAATCAACACGTTAACAATCTGTGTCACATTTTTCTTTGATAAAAATAAAAGATTTAATTTTCTGCCGGTTCTACCTTCAGCTGGGAATTTCTTTGCTCGTTCTTCAAAGAACCATTCACCAGTTTTTACTTTAATGTTTCTGAAAAACAAACAATAAGCATGTGAAACTTCCATACACACAATTCCCAAGATGAACTTTCATGGCCTTATGTGTGGTGGTTGTTAAGCTCACCTCTTTCTGATCTCACATTGGGTTCATGGGAAAGGATCAGTTTTGTTCTTCCTGTAAGGACTGTTCTGCCCTGACTAAAGGAAAGACTGTACAGAAGGACTCTTCTGCCCTGACTAAAGGAAGTATTCCCTAGTGTCCAGAGCAAATGACTATGGGTGCATTCACAGGAGACAAAAAAACCAAAACCAAAGCAACAACCAGGAAGGGAGGGTATTAAAAGAATTAGACCACAGGATACCTTGAGCAAATGACCTACAAATGGGAGGAGGCAAACCTAGGTTTAACAATAGAGCTATTTTCTTCATGCACATTTGACAGTCCCTTCTTTTAGCCCACCAGCCTGATAGAGACACATGGGACAGCCATACAGCACCATGGGATTGCTAGTAGTGGCAGTGACAACACCCACGACAACAGGGAAGAATATGTTAAAAAAGGTTAGTCACAACTGAAAAGAAGTAAGGCACAATTGTTCTCTCTCTGCAGGAAATTTAAAATGTGAGAGAAAACACTCTTGTGAATACACCCCTACATGTCAGAAATTTAGAGTTCTTTTCCCAGCTCTGCAAATGACTTTCTCTGTGACCTTGAGAAAGTCACCAAAGCTAGGCTGTGGGTTGAAGTAATTAACCTGCTGAAAGTGGAGAGGCACTTCTGTGCTGCAGAAATTAAACAGTGACTTTTTTAAATGGTGTAGATTTAGTGTGCTAGCTGCCCTTGTGAAAAAAGTTCTCTAGGAGCTGCTAGCTGATGTTATGAGAATACTAAGAAAGGTGACACAAGGACATAGCAAAAAATGGACCCCAGGACTTTTAACATGGGTGCCTCAGGGCTCAGCTACTGAGTTACACTGCTGCTATTACTAATGCTGTGGTATTATTTATTAATTATTATTATAATTAATTAATTAATTAATTAATATAGAACCAGTGGTGTACCTGGCATTGTACAATCAGTAGTTATAGACAGGTCCCTACCCCAAGGGGCTTACAATCTAAGAAAGACAAGGAAGAGGGAAACAAGGGTGAGGTGGACATCAGGAGAGACAAGGATACATCCATGAGGCAGAGAAAATGCAGGTGCACATGACTAACTTACATACTTAAGTTACAAGGAAGCAGGGGCGGCTGGTGGGTCTTGAGGTTGGAGGGGCAGTAAGGTCGGCTGGCCTGCCGGCGGCAAAGCCACCAACAGACCAGCAGGCAACAGTGGGCGGAGCCAGGGCAATGGTAGGCGGCATAACCCAGCAGCAAGGAGTTCCAAGGGTTAATGTTGGATGGACATTACTTAATCAAGCAATTTCAGTTAGGTTAGGCAGGTTATAATCACCTCCTCTTCCAGGTTTAAAAACAGGCAGACAACCTTCAACATCACTTACAAGCAGTTTTAGCAAAGACACACACACATACGCAGCAGAGGTTAAGAACGCTGCTTCAGAAAGAAGGGACCCCAATCCCTGCTTCAGAAGTCAGAAGTCCCTTCTGAAGCAGTATTTTTACCCTCTGCTGTGTGTGTGTGTGTGTGTGTGTGTGTGTGTGTGTG
>QEPC01004965.1:4143436-4156985 GCA_003113815.1 Sphenodon punctatus | reverse complement strand
AATGTCCTGGCGGATCTTGTCAATCTTTGAGGTGAAGAATGACGCGAGATCCTGAGCAGAAAGGGAAGAGGGTGGAGGGGGCCAGGGGGGCTTGAGAAGAGAGTCAAAGGTGGAGAAGAGGCGGAGAGGGTCATGAGAGTAGGATTCAACCTGGGAGGCATAGTAGTGTTGCCTCGCCAGGGAGATAGTGGAAGAGAGGGAGAGTTTATGGCGCAGGAAGTCAGGGTGGGAGCGGGATTTGCACCAGAGGCGTTCAGCAGCCTAGTTGCAGGAGCGGAGGTAGCGGATAGTACCACCCTGCGGGGGTTTGGGGGTCAAACGGGGCGAGAAGAGAGGGGGGCAAGAGAGTTGAGGGTTGTGGCGAGAGAGGCGCTAAGTAAAGAGATGGCAGTGTCAGGGGAAGAGGAGGAGAAGACAGAAGGGAGGAGGGGGGAGAGGGAAGAAATGAAATCTAAAGGGTTAATAGCCTGCAGATCACGGAAGGGGTGTGGAGCTGGGGAAGAAGATGAGGGTTGGTGGGAGAGGTTGAAGGAAGCGAGGTAATGGTCGGGCATGAGACAAAGGTCAAAGGAGAGGACAGCAACAGGACAGTTTCTGGAGAAGATGAGGTCGAGAGAGTGGCCGTCGGTGTGGGTGGGGGAATCAGTCCAGAGGCGGAGATCAAAGGAGAAGGTTAGGGAGAGAAAGCGGGAGATAGAGGGCTGGGAAGGTGCATCAACATGGATGTTGAAGTCACCAAGAATGAGAGCGGGGATATCATCGGAGAGGAAGAAGGTAAGCCAGGATTCAAAGTCCGTGAGAAAAGAGGAAAAGGGGCCAGGGGGACGGTAGATGACAGCGGCGCGAAGGTGAAGGGGGGAGTAGAGATGCACAGAGTGAGTCTTGAAGAAAAGGAAGGGAAGGAGGGGGAGGGGAAAGGGGCTGGAATCAACAGGGGTTGGCAAGGAGAAGGCCCATGCCACCACCCCGGCCTTCGGGGCGGGACTGGTGAGAGAACAAAAGGCCTCCAGAGGAGAAGGTGGCAGGGGTGACAGAGTCAGAAGGAGAGAGCCAGGTTGCTCCATGACCATGAGGGGGAGATGGAGGCATAACTACTTTGACTTAAAGCTGCAGCGTGAACACTACTGAAGTGGTGTAGTTACATCAATGTAGCTAATTTGCCAAAGTTTTCTTTTTTACTACTAATCGGTGAGCCACAGGCTATCCAATGCCAGTCGGATTAGCCACCAGTTAACAAAGTGGCCAGGAACTCACCCCCACTCCCTCGTTACACGTAGAAGAAAGGGAGCCTGCAGGGGAAGCAGGGCAGCATGGGGGGTGGGGGCGGCCTTACCTTTATTTAGTAATCCTGCCGGCAGTGGGCAACGGGGGGTGGAGTGGAGCAGATAACAGCAGCTCTTCCAGGGCTGGTCCGGGTCAGGTCTACTGGGAACTAGGCTGCACGTGCTGGCTTCCTGGGGGCCAGGGAACCTGGCCCGGGCCCCAATAGGACTTAGGGTGGCCAGATACGAAAACACCAGAGGACACCCATGAGAAACACAGGCTGCAGGGCTGCACTGGAGCCAATGCAGACCTGCAACCTGCATCTCCCACAAGCATCCTCCAAAATCTGCACATCTGGCCACCCACCCAATAGGACTGGAAGGGTCACCCACTGCTGCCAGGAGTACCAAAGTACCTGCCTGCCTGCCTCCCCCATCTACAGACCTCCCCCCTGCACCTCCCTGAGCCCTGAAACAGGGTGAAAACAGACATGACGCTAACTCCACCCCTATACAGCTTCAGCACCTCCTCCCATGCATGTTGCAGGGCTGCACCGGTGCCCTATGCAGCCCAGCAACATGCACAAGAAACGTCAAAGTGGCGCTAAAGTGGCGCTAGCGTCATGTCTGTTCTCAACTACAGATATTTGTGTGGATCAGCACAGATACAGCAAATCTGCTAGCTAGTGGTGTCTGCACAAATACCCATTTTCCTGCTCTGAATCAATATCCTCTGCATGGCTTGGATGCTGGCTGGGGTTGCACAGGCAAAAGGATTCCAGGGTCAGTGATTGTAGCTGTTCCTTTCACCCCAAGTGTGTTTCCCAGTGAAGCCTTAGCCTAGCGATGTTGGGGTGTGTGTGTGTGAGTGTGTCTCCAACCAGTGGTGGCTGGTGGACTTTTAGGTTGGTGGGCCAGGGAGCCGGCTACCTGTAAACAAACAACACTGAATACAGGTGTTCTGGATTCAAGGTAATGGTGTTTTGTGTGACTAAGGCCTTTTTTAAATGGACTGCCCCTGCACATGTGGTCCGTGGTTGCGCCACTGCAGGGGCGGTGGGGGTGGGTAAACACGGGCACACATCCATCCCCCATATATCCCCACACATGCCCACGCACGGAGCAACCTGCATTTTCACCGGTTGCTCCATGCGGGGGTGATGGGTGGAGGTGCATGTTTCACGGGAGCATGCACACATGCCCACCCACCGCTTCTTTCAAATGGGATGCACCCACTCATGTCTGCTGCGTGGGCATGAGTGAGTGTGTTCCATCTAAAAAGGGCCGTTGACAGGGTCGAGTCATCTGCAGCACCAGAATTGCCAGTTGCTTTACTGCTTACTGTTGTGATTATCATGCACGACAGTCAATCAGTTTGGCTGCAATGGCTCTGTTGCTGTCAGACTGGAGGTTTGTGCTCAATTCTCTACCTCGCTGCACGGGTGCAGCATCTCTCTGAAATTTTAAACCAAGGGTAGGACTAGACCCTCTCCTTCCCAGGGGCCATTTCAAAAATTAGGGCAAGCTCCAAGGGCTGCAGAGAAGTGGAGAACAGGGATGAATTCAAGGTGAGGAAAGGAAGGAGAGGGTCTAGTCCATGGAACTAGATCCTTCTTCAGTTCTGGTGTGCAGGCCCTCAACTTGGCTCCTTCTCCTGAGCTCACACTTTCTGTGCTTGGAGGTAGGAACTGGAACCAGGGACCCGATCCAGGTCAAATAAAGGCTAGCCATGGGCTGCATTTAGCCCCCAGCTAGCCATCGACCCAGGTCATGCAGTCTTCTTATTTTCTGTCAGCTGTGGGGGCTTGGATGAGGTTAAGCCATCTGCAGCTGAATCCTGACAAGACGGAGGTGATGTTGGTGGGCAAAGGCTTGGCGGGCCTGGGAGTAGTTGAATCTCCTCTTGTGGGGAGAGTTTGCCTTCCCATGGTCTCTCAGGTGCAGAGTCTGGGGGCGCTTTTAAACGATCCCGCTCACAAGCGGGATCGTTCACTGCCGGCATCTCCCCCCCGCCTTCCTCTCTACGACACGTCTGATGTTCAGAAGCGCATCAGACCCGTCACAGAGACTATGTGCGCATGCGCATCCTTCTGCACGTGCGCACTCTAGAAAGGGGACCCAGAAGTGCGGCTTAAAGCCGGCACATCGGGAATCCGCGTTGGAGGGGGAAGAATCGCCGGGCAGGTCTAACACGGGGAAGACCCGGCTTCAAAGCAGATTAGACTTTTAAACGAGCACAAAGAAAGGCGGCTGATCAAAGGATCAGCTGCGTTTCTTGTCTCGTTTAAAAGCGCCCTGATTCGCAGCTCAGCCTGGAATCTCAGGTTGTGGCCGTGGCTGGGAGTGCATTTCGGCAGTTACATCTTGTCCGGCAGCTTCGGCCATATCTCTCAGACTCCGACCTCGCCACTGTCATCCATGCCTTCATCATCTCGAGGCTGGATTACTGCAACGCGCTCTACATGGGGTTCCCCGAGAAGTTGGTCCGGAGGCTGCAGCTGGTGCAGAATGCTGCAGTCCGTCTCCTCACGGGGGCAGGCCGCAGGGAGCACATGACACCTGTGCTCCGGGCTCTGCGCTGGCTGCCTATAAAACACCGGGTCAGGTTCAAGGTGCTGGTTTTTATATATTTTTTATGTTCCTTTTGGTTTTAATAGTGTGCAATGACTTCGTCACACAATAAACTTTATTATTAGGTGCTGGTTTTGACCTTTAAAGCCCTTCATGGTCTGGGCCATGCTTATCTGTGGGACCGCCTCACTCCCCGTGTGCCTGTACGACCCCTGAGATCGTTCATGGGAGCCTTTTTGGAGGTTCCCCGGGCGAGGTGGGTGGCCACCGATGTTAGATCTTTTTCAGTGGCTGCCCCTGTGCTGTGGAACTCGCTCCCGGAGGAGGCTCGGTTGGCCCCCACTCTCCTGTCATTTCGAAGTGTGTGTAATATTAGGTTATATTTTCTCCGAATTTTAATTTTCCTTCTCAGGAGAAGTTGTAGAATTCAAATGTTACTTTGTATCTATCATTCATTCAGCACATGGTACAGTTTTACTAATTTCATTTCCATTCAGCATCTCCAGAGTGGAAGTGAGACTATAATTCTTGATTTGAAGGTCCCCAGATTTTCAGAAAATTAATATCCAGATCTGAATTTTGCAGTTTGAACCCTTCTCTCCATATACCAGAGCAATTTCCAACCTCAGTTAAACATATGTTATTATTATTTTGCTGTATGTAAGCACCTTATAGCTGAATGAGTGCCAACAGTGTCCATCCAGAAAAAAGAGACATCTATATGGATGTATGGCAAAACCTATTTGCACCTTTTTGTTTTGCTTTTTTGAGAGATATTTGTAGCCATGCACAGAGTAAACATGCCTGAGCGGTTAAATAAAGCTGCTCTCCTGCTCTCCACCATAAACTTATCAGAGCAAATCTGTAAAGACTGCAGTGTTGCTGATCTCTACTGACAAAACTCTGACTCCCGGAACTAGATTATTAAAAATAATCTAAATGCAAAACATGGAAAACATACATGCCTCTTGTTTCTGAAATTTCAAAAATAATTTTGATAGCAGCCTCTGGTCACTCCTTAACTTCAGTTTTTTATATCTAGAATTTGTTTTTATAAATAATCTGGTATTTAAGACTAGTACTTGAATAGTAAAGCAGAGTGGGCTCCAAAGATGGCGCTGATATCAATGATTAATAGGGGGAAAAACATCAAACGGTAACCAAAAGATGAATAGCAGTATCAGGATTTAGATAATCAAGATGAAAACACCGAAATGGTACTGTATATCAAACGTACACCAATGTGTTTTTCAACTGATAAAAAGCCGCTCACAGTTCTTATCTTCACAAAGCTGCAGAGTGCCTTAGCTGTCTTTGACTTTTGCACGAAGGCATTTAAGATCCCACTGAGGGGTAGCTCCATTGCCTGTAGCAGTTGTCGCCTGTAGCCCAATAACTTTGAAAATCAGACTCTGAATATCTAAATTTTTATGCTTCCAAAAAAATATTGGCTACGGAGTGGAATTCACCCCAGCGTAGACCACCAATGTTTAGCCTAGAAAAGGGGAAGATTAAAGAGAGACATGATTGCTGTCTTCAAATAGCTAAAGGGCTGCCACCAAGATGGCATGGAATTGTTCTTCATTGCTACAGAGGGCAGGACTAAAAATGATGGGCTCAAATTACAAAAAGTTCAGTTTTGGTTGGTAAAACGTTCTCACGGTAAGAGCTGGGTGGCAACGGGACAAGCTGCCTAGGGAGGCAGTAGGCTTTTGAAGGTTTTCAAAAAGAGGCTGGACAGCCGTATGTCAAAGATCAGATGCTGTAGCTGTAGTCATCCGGCTTTCAAGCAGAGGGTTGGACTAGATGACCCTTGAGGTTCCTTTCAACTCCATGGGTAAAAACACTACAGACGTGACAGCAGCCCGCTGTGGTCCACTTGGGACCGGTCCTCACCTGTACGTCTGTGCAGGCATCACCAGTTGTTGGCTCAGGTTTGCCCTGGGCCGTGTTGGCAGCTAGCCTGGGCTCCTCTGACCTCAGGAAACCCCCAAAGTCACAGCCCGGGCTAAAGACCACTCAACCGGGCCAAAGCAGGTCACAGCAGGCTATCACGTCTGTTCCCAGACTGCCAGTGTGAGCTGGGTCAGGGCCACTATGGCTGGCCACCATGGTGGGCTGTCATTTGCCTGTTGTCAAATCCTGTCACTTCTCCCTCCATAACATTGCTAAGATTCGCCCTTTTCTCTCTGTCTCCTCTGCCAAAACCCTTGTTTCAAATCCCTCCTCAAGATCCACCTCTTCCACTCTGCCCTCCCTGACTCCTCGCTCCCCTCACCTAACTCCTGCTGATACCCTCCATCCAGTACAATCTAATACCTAAGGTCTGTGTACTCATATCCTCACCACATGAACCAGCCATCATTCTCGGTGTAACCAAGCCAAGTGCGTGAACCTGGCGCCTCACATCTTCAGGAATGTTACACTCCTTGTCTTTCCTTCTGTTCCCCTTCCTTCATCTCCCCCCACCCCCATCTCTCAGATTGTAAGCCCTAGGGCAGAGACCGTGTCTATTCAATTATTTTGTAAAGTGCCAGGTACATTGCTGGCGCTATATGTTTGCTAATAAAATAAAATAATAATAATAATTAATAATAAATAATTTGCTGCCATGGCTTCCCGTCATGGTGGGGGTTGGGGCGCTGGGTGCAGCATGGGGGCCGGGTCAGCCACACATTCGGTGTGCCCCCACCCTCCCTGGTGCCCCGCCCATCGGCATATCTGTTCAGTGCCCCGACCTGGTCCGAACCATATTTACTGTGGCTTCCCAACCCAGGGCAGGGTGGGCCACTGCCGCTTGGTCATCACTTCTGTTTTCACCCTGCTTCTAAAGTTGTGTGTGCCTTTTAAACCCTGTGGTTGTGATCCAAAAACCTATGGCAATCAATGGAAACACTCCCATTGACTTTAGAGGTCTGGATCAGGTTTGAAGTGAAAGGCTTAAATGGGGTTTAAGTAGGGACAGCAAAGAGCTCTGTGTGGGCCCTCTGCTTTAAGGCAAATTTTATTCATTGGCAATTCAAAGATTCAATGTTTTCTAACATTTGCAATAGGCATAAGAATAGATTGGGGCAAAAATACATAGAACATGAGTTAATGCTGCTATACAACCCACAACTATACTAGCCTACATTTGAAAATAGTTTTTAAAATAAATAAAATTAAATAATCTTCTTCATTAAGTGCAATGAAAACTTAAATCCATACATTACCATACATACATTTTGTAGAGACTCTTTTCTTTTTTGCTCTTCTTTCTCTCTTATTTTTCTGTCTTTCTCCCTTTATTGAAGTCTGTCTTTCTATCTTCCTGCAGTTTATCTTAATTTCTTTTTTCTCTTTCCTTCTGTCCTTTTTATTTTCTTTCTCTGTTAGTCTCTTCCTTTTTCTCTTTTCCCTTTTCTTTGTTTCTCTTTGTCCTCTTTCTTGCTTTCCCCTCATTTTTAGGCCTTTTTTTCTTTTTCAAAAGTATGGGAAGCAGTGAGACAGGGGGTGTTAACAAACATGATGGTGGCCCGCTTAAGATCGCTGTGGTCTGCTTTGGCTGGCGGTCCACCATGACATTAATTTTTGCGCTGCCAGATGTTGCCCGGGATTGCTCCCAGGTGTGTTAACAGCAAGCCTGGTCTATGATCCCAGAGACCTTCAGGGTCACAGTGTGGGCTATTGTCTGCCCAATCAGGCCAGAACAGGCTATAGTGGTCCACAATGTTTGTTATGGCCTGGGTCGGATTGAGTCCACCATGGTGGCCGTCATGGCAGGGGGGCGGGGTGCAGCGCTGATTATGGGGCAGCCAGCCACACATTCATGCGGCTCCCCACCTTCCCCAGAAGCGTAAATGTTTGTTCCATGACCGGACCTGATCCTGACCGTGTCCACTGTGGCTTCCCCTCCCGGTCCAGGCCGCGTTGCCGTGGCAGTGCTGCCACGTCTGTTATCACCCAGAGAGGGTGGAGAAGGAGCCTCAGGACTCCACTGTCACTGCTGTCTGCCTTGTGCTGCTGCTGGCTCCTCACCATGCTCAGGAAAGCCATTATTATAGACCCACAACCCATCTATAGCCCAATGGGACCCCACCAGTCCCCTCAGGTCCGAGGGGATTGCCTGGAGTGAGGCGGCTTGCCAGCTACAGGGAAGCTCAAAGAGTGCTGCCTGAGCCAGAAGGACTGAGAGAACTAGAGGGTGAGTGCCTGACTAGAGACCGTAGACTAATATGGACTATAGGTATATGTATATAAATGGTGGAGAACTGTATATAATATAGAGACTGTGACACAATACCAGTGCGGAGAATAAAGAGACTCACTGAGAGTGAATTCCCTAAGTGAGTGACTGAGGTGCAAAATCCCAGAGAACATGACTGGGAGGTCCTGGTCCTGCAAGAACTTACCACAGGCAAACCACACCCTGTTACACATGCACTCAAGGACAGGGGATGGATCCATGAGGATGCATGATCTAGTCCTTCCCCTTCCTTTCACAATCCTGAACACATCTTTAAGAACTGGATGCTTATTTATTTATTTATTTATTTATTTATTTTTGCATTTATATGCTGCCCCCTCCTGCACAAGCAGCTCAGAGTGGCTAACAACATTTAAAAACATTATAAAATTTAACCCCACATTAAAATAATCCCACAATAAAAACCCCACCCTAACCCAACCCACCCATCCTGTCTCCCTCGGAAAAGGCCCAGCGGAACAGTCAGGTCTTACACTGTCTACGAAAGAAGAGGAGCTCTGTGGTCACGCAGACCTCCAATGGAAGGGAGTTCCACAGCTACGGAGAACACCCTCCTCATGGTTGACAACTGGGAAACCTCAAGGAGGGCGCCCCCAGCCGATCACAGAGGCTGATCCAGAATCCGGAGGGTGAGCCGGTCCTGCAGATAGGTGGGGTCCAGGCCGTTTAGGGCTTTAAAGGTCAAAAACAACACCTTGAATTGGGCCCGGAAGACTATTGTAGCCAGTGCAGAGAGCGACGCACTGGAGTAATGTGCTCGTGATGACTCGTCCCCTTAAGGAGATGAGCTGCTGCATTCTCCGCGTCTCAGAGCGACCCCTTTGGTCCGCCAGGGGCGCCTTTTTGGAGGTCCACCAGGTAAAACGGGGGGCCACAATGGAGAGGGTGTTCTCGGTGGCCAGGCTGCGACTTTGGAACTCTCTTCTGGAGGAAGCCCGCCTGGCCCCAAGTCTATTGGCTTTCCACCTAGCCTGTAAAACCTGGCTGTTCGCACAGGCCTTTGGGAGGGCGGGGGGGGGGGGGGGGGGTGTAGTTTTCTTTGGGGAAGGATTTTGGGTTTTAGGGGAAAAAAATTAAGATGTGGTGGTTGTTGTTATGTTTTAAATTGAATTTTATTGTATTTTATTTGTTGTAAGCCACCCCGAAATGCCATGGGCATGAGGGGGCGGCTAAAAAATGCAAGGAAGTAATTAAATAAATAAATGCTGCACCAGCTGCAGTCTCCAGACTGTCACCAAGGGTAGCCCCACGTAGAGCGCATTACAGTAGTCTAATCTTGAGGTAATAAAAGCATGGATGATTGTGGCAAGGTCCGAGTCTGAGACATACTTGAAGGCATTTTAGGGGGCCAACATTTTAGGGCACCACAACTCCTATCCACCCCATAGAGCTTGTACTGATTTTCAAAATGGTCTGCAACAATTTATTTATTTATTTAAATTTTTACCCCGCCCTTCCCTTAAAAAGGTTCAGGGTGGCCAAGGAAGAGCTTATTCACCCCTCATCTACATAGAGCCTTAATCCTGTTGTATTTCTTACTAGTCAATATTAACCTTAGACATCTTTGAACCAGCGGAGTGAAAACTGTATCTACGTACCTAAATGTCTCCTGAATTATGTGATAATTCACAGACTGTTTATATATACTCACTCATTAAAAAAACCCAACACCTTTTGTCCCAGGAAATCTACTCATATGCCAATTGCAAATGCAATTGAGCAGTCTTGTTTCGGTCATTAATCCTTACTTATCATAAGCAAACAGATGAAAACAAAGTCAAGAATGATTTAGCAAAACTATTTGAACTTCTCACCCGTTAGCGTAGCAGACAGTACATTTCCACCGGTAGGGATTCAGAGAGACACGGCATTTAGAGCATATGCGGTGACTGCACCCAGTGCACACAGCACCTCTATTCATCACTAGTCCCAACCTTTTCTGACAGCGGGCACACGATTTCTCCTGGTATTCATGGTTCACGCTTTTTGCCCCTTTCCATCGAAGTTGCTGCAGCTGCATTTTCAGTTTCCTGTCCCCACAACCCAAGGAAAAAAATAAAATTATCACAAACTGAGATTGTGCGCATGCTATAATTTGAGGGACACTTTTTCAAACTGTCACTTCATTCCCATATTTGCCTAAAATCACCTGTACCCCCAGTATTCTTTACACTACCACTTGCAGATGCAACTCCACTTGTGTACAAACGCTGAGAACTAATTGGGTCAGCACTTGCAGACTAGGTGCACATATGATTCTGTGCCAAAAATGTGTACACAGGTGATCATGCATTCAATACATAAATACACAGAGGCTAAGCTGGAACTCCTGTGAAAATTTGGCCAACTACTAAGAAATTAACATAGACATCTTCATCAAATATATCTATATCAGCTGATGGTGAGTTTTAACAGAATACATGTGTAAACTTAAAGTTATTTTAAAATGCACTTCCAAAGCAAGTAACTGAAATTCTTTATTTACTTTCCATAACCTCTTATCAGAGAACTGTGTTTCTCTTACAAGGACCTCTATTACAAAAACCTAAAGACGAGTAAGGAATCCATCTGCCTGAATTATTGAAAGGTAAACTACATCATTATATATTGCATAAAAATATGCTGATCGCATAAAGAAAAATTGTGTGAATATTTGCCTCAATGCTATATTTTCTCAAATTAAAACATTAACATATTTCACCTTGGCTTTCAACCCTGCAGCATTTGCTTTCCACGGACTATCACGGAGCAATCAACTTTTATCCACACAAATGCCTGCAGGAAACAAACTTAGGCTTGAACATTCAAGTTATCCAAGAAAATGTATTTTGAATTTGTAAGTGCAAATATTAGCTGAAGAAATTATATGTTTTCTACAGAGAAGCGCAACAGCAGAGAGATGTGGTTTTCAACACCCCTTGCAGAGTCCTATCACATTAACAAATTACGTATTGTAAACCAGGCAAAAACCACAACCTTTGTAAGCTGGACCATATGTGAACATCTGTGATTGTGATGAAGAGAGAATTAAATATTAACTCTTAACGCAAACAGTATCAGTTACAGCAACCCAGTTTTCCTAAGAATGCTCTAGACTGGAGGCTAAATTCAGTGAAAATATTACCTGCTGCAAATCATTTATTCAGTCACTAGAATGGTCAAGCGAAGAAGCTCCTAGGTTTTACAGCTGGAAAGAGACACTAGCTAACAACAGACAAGAAAATAGTAAAGATTTGAGAGGAAAGCAAAGAAAAAGACAGAGATAGGTTTGGTTTTTTTAAATGCAGAATACCTTATCCTTTCTTCATCCACTTTTCTCATCATCTGATCACTGTAGAGGACCTGCAGAACAGTCTCTCGCTCCAATTCTTTAAGGTAGTTTAGATTAAGTTCATAGGTCATTTTTCCATGCACCTCACTGACTCTGGAGAATCTTGACCTGCACGGTTCTATTACTTCCAAACTGACAGCTATTCCTATTGTCCGGCGTCCGCAGTGCAATGCAGTAATCAGAAGATCTGTGAAGTTTTGGTTTTTTTAACTGCTTGTGCTCTTATTTCATTGGTGAAACACGTTTACTGTGTCATAGCCGTGAAGAAGGGAGTGGGGGTAGGGGAAAGAGTCCAGTTCCATGGAATTCATTATTTCCAGCATCTCTGTGCCATTTGGTAAACACAGTCATTTAGCAGGGTCACAGAAGTCTGCTGTCTTTCATATATGAAAGTTCTGTTTTGCATCAGATGGCTCCTAAAGTGGCAATAGTCGAAACTGTGGTTCCAGAGAAGTTATTTTGTAATCACCCAGCTGAGGGAGATTCCAAATTGCCAGAGAGAATGAAGAGTGGGGAAAACAGCTGGTCTCACTTGATCTCTCACTTTAGGAATTTCATGTTAAGAATTGATTGTGATATTAAAGATCATCTTCAGGCCCTAGAGAAAAATAAAAATAAAATGTTATTTTTAACTCTTTTCTTCTTTAGTACTTAAGAAGAAGCTCTTTCTCTCTATCAGCATTCAAGCACTGCTTTCTGAAAAATGTCTTACTGTGCGCGCAGACATATACCATTTGCATAGTGATTCAGTCATACTGGAGTTATTAAATAAGACAGACTGTCCTTAGACACCTCAAGATAATAAGCACATATTCCCATTAATTATTATCCTGGCAGACTTAATAGCGTGGAAACAAACAAAAAATGCTTTAATCTGCTAGTGTTACCAAAAAAAAATCACTTATTTAGTTTAGTTTTGTTTATTACCGCACTAGCTTTCGCCATGGCCACTGAATAAAAAGAAAAGAAGAAAAAACAAATAATCACTTATTAACAAGCAGCCAAAAAAATTCAGAGACTGGCCTTCTGACTGGAAAAGACATATTGATTGAGATATATGCTTGTCAGCTATGTTCCTCTTCTTTTACTGAAGAGGCACAATATTAAAATAATTTATTAAAGGAAAAGAGGAGACTCCCAAGAGAGCTGTTTCTATCAATTATTTATAGACTTTAATAGCTAATGGACCTGTTATATGAGTTATGTCTAGCTTCCTCTTGTTGAAGTTAGATAAAAGGTTTTGCACTCACAACCATGCTGCTATCATTGTCACTACACATAAACCAAGAGGAAACCGTTTTATTTCTGGCACTATCCACAAATAATTTCCTATCTTCCTGTCATGAGTAAGCAATGGACAGACTTACAAGAAGCAGGAAAGTACAAAGTAGAAAAAGACAAATAGAAAACTTTTAAGGGTGCAGTCCTGTACATATCAACAGGGGAAGTCAATGGCTTAGCTCTCTCACGAAATTGCTCTCTTGCTGACCTCTCGTTTGATCCCTGCCATAATTCTGATCACTTCCTCGCCTCCTTCAGCCTCTCCCACCAACCCCCTACCTCCTCCCCCTCTCCGCGCCCCATCCGCAATATGCAGGCCATTACCCCCATGGAGTCTGCCTCCTCTCTATCCGCCCACCTCCCCTCCGTTTTCTCCTCTTCCTCCCCTGACTCTGCCATCTCCGCTGTCAACACCTCTCTCTCCTCAACCCTTGACTCTCTTGCCCCCCTCTCTTCCCGCCCCGTCCGACCCCAAAACCCCCACCCCTGGCTCACCCCTAACGTCCGCTACCTCCGCTCCTGAACCCAGGCTGCCGAACGCCTCTGGTGCAAATCCCGCTTCCTCCCTGACTTCCTCCACTACAAATTCTCCCTCTCCTCGGCTATCTCACTAGCTAGACAACACTATTATGCCTCCAGGATTGAATCTTTCTCTCGCGGCCCTCGCCACCTCTTCTCTACTTTCGACTCCCTTCTTAAATCCCCCTGCCCTCCTCCGCCTTCTTCCCTTGCTGCTCAGGATCTTGCAACATTCTTCACCTCAAAGATTGACAAGCTACGTCAGGACATTGCCTCCCACCCACCTCCTCCTCCCGCTTCCGTACCACCCCCTCCCCCTCCTCTCCTCACATCCTTCCC
>QEPC01004965.1:4114909-4134484 GCA_003113815.1 Sphenodon punctatus | reverse complement strand
TCGCATTCATCAGCACCAGCCCCCCATGTGTGGACCCTGGACCCGGCACCTCCCTCCCCCTTAGTGGGGGGGTGATGACCACCACCTCCCTCAGGCACCTCCCGGTACTCCCCCCACTCTCACCAGGGGGAGTCCCTGGGTCCACCCCCCTCATTTAACCCACACTTACCGATACCCCCACCCTACCACCCTACCCCTGAAAAAAGAAACAGAACCCACAGCAAAACACACAATACCCCCACCCCCCACCCCCTGCAGCCCCCAAAGTGCCCGGAAAGTGCCGCGCCCTTTAACAAACAGACCTCTCGGTCTTGGAGTCTGTACAGGGGCATCCAAGGGATGATAGGGAGCTAGCAGCAAACCACACTGCTGGTTGATGCCAGGGATCCAGTAACAAACAGCAGCTGAGCAGGCAGACCTGGCAGGTCACACGTGGGCCCTGTCAGACTGTTGGATCCCGGAGGGCACGGGCCAGTTGAAAGGATAAGGGGCCAAGATAGCCGGGTCACAGGTCTGATGCATCACCCACTCTGCGAGGGGTGAAGGACACCTGCAGGTGACCGCTGGCAGAGGCACAGGCTACAGATGTCAACAGGCTGTTGGGGCAGGCTGCACTCATGGAGGAGGGCCATCCTGCAAATACAGCCAAGGATGGGTGGGAGCACACCACAGGGGGTCACCACCTGCTGCCAGGAAGTAACAGAGCACACAGGTAAGGGTACGAAGGACCACAGAACCCGGTAGCTGGGTCCATGAGGAAGGGCAGCGGTACATCATAGGTGACTAGCCACATGATTAGATGGAGGGGAGGGATGGGATGGCACCCTGTATTGTCACAGGACCTGCCATGGAGGGGATAGAGTGGTGTAAGTTTCCTGGTATGTCAGCTGCCGGTGTCCGATGTCACGCCTGCACCATTCTATCACCCCCCAACAAGTGGTGGAACAACAGCAGACCTAGGAGGCTGACATCCCTGCAACCTAACACCACTCAAACCCCTCCAAGACAGATTCTGGGACTCAACAGGGTGCCATACCACTCCTGCAATGTGCAGATGGAATGGTGTAAGGAAGCACGGTCACACCACCAGGACCATCAGAGCACCATTACTGGGGATACCACACCGGTGGTTTCACAGGATGTCCAGGGCACAAGGTATTAGGATGCAGCAACGGGAAACCCTGCCATGACAGGGGAAGATCAGGGACCCAACCTGGCGCAACATCCACTGACAGACCCTGGGGGGTAGCAAGGACACAAAGCTCATTAGACAAAGGCAGATACGGGGTCTGAAAGCACAATGTATCAAAGTAAAGTATACAGTGTTACAAGACATATGGAAAGGGTCCACTGACAGGCAACGTTCAGTTCTCTGCCATTTGGGCTACTATGCGCCTGCATAGGGCATTTCTGTTCTCCTCGGAGATCCATCTGAAGGCCCCACCCTGCACATGCTGGTACAAAGGCACAGGGCTAGTTCTCTGTAGCAGAGGGGGATTGTCCAAGGCAGCCCCACAAGTCTCACAAATGTTGTGGGGGGACACAGACCGCCAGGACGAGGATGGAGGTGTGCTGGAGGTCGAATTGCCTCTGGTTCAGCAGGAGGCACCACTTCATCTTGAGCAGGCCGAAGGCCCTCTCCACCACACACCTCGCAGAGGCCAGGCGCTCACTGAAGAGCACCCGGTTGGAGGTGCAGGTCACAGGATAGGCCCTCATCAGCCATGGGGTCAGAGGGTAGGCGGGATCCCCTATAATAACTGGAGCCATAGAAACCCCCTCGATAACCTGAACAGGTTTGGGGCTATCTCCCCATTGAACATCCTGGCATAGAAGGAAGAGTTGCGCAGGATCCGAGCATCATGGCTCCTCCCCGAGAGGCCCGTGTACACATCTGTGAAGAGACAACAGTGGTCCACGACTGCCTGCAGGTTCACAGAGAACACGTACTTCCTGTTGAGGTAGTCGATCTTGCTGTGGGGAGGGCGGAAGATTGGGATATGTGTGCTGTCTATAGTGCCTATGCAATGAGGGAAACCCATTGTCTTGAAGCCTTGGATCACCACCTCCGGGTTCCATAGCTGGATGTCCTGCTCAAGGAGCAGCTTGACAATGAGGTTGCAGACATCGTGCAGTGTCCTGTTGACGGTCGAGGCCCCACACCAAACTGCTCCGCAATGCTCCAGCAGGAATCGGGGTTGGCCAGGCACCACGCTGCCATCGTCACTCACATCCCAGGAGGTAGTGGGTGCAGCATGTTGGTGGAACTCCTCCGGAGGTGGGGCCAAGGAGTTCTGCAAGCCGGCTCAGCAGGAAGCGAGTCATCCGGAAGTGGTCAGTCCATTCCTCGTCAATCCAGGTTGCCAGTATGCTCTCCCATCAGTCATTGCTCTGTGACCGCATCCAACCCAGCTGTTGCGTGGGTAGGGTCACCCGATGACCATAAATGTTCAGGGGCAACCTGGAGAGAACGAGGTGGATGTGCTGAAATTCTGCTCTCCCCGCCATCGCTAGGCACCTGGCCTGCACCCTCCTCGCCCATCGCACAGTTGCCACGTGGCAAAAGTTGGTGTGGCCCATGGTTGTACCAGCAGGTGGCTGGGAGCAGGAGGGTGGACCACCAAACATACACCTGCTCCAGGAGATCGAAGCATGCCGCCAGGATGGTGAGTAGGGAAGCTCGCACTTGTGGGATGCCTACAAGGGGCATCATGCTCCCACCATCGTGCCCACTCCCCGTGAACCGTCCACCGCACCCTGTTACCGCTCACCAGTCCCCACCCTGTGAACAAGTACCCTGAGCAAGCAAACCACCCAGTGACCACACCCCTTGCACACACCCTCACACCCACAGGCAGCACACCACACTATCAACAATGCTCCCCCACACAACACTGCTCCCCCTGGAGTGTCACACCCTCACACGCTCTAATCACCCTGTGTACTCACTCCAGGCCACTCATGCCAGCTGCTCACCAATGCACCACATTACCAACACACACTAGCTACATTTGCATCCCAACACACCCCCAACTTCTCCCACACAGCTCTCTCTCCCACTCAACACCACCCCCCCCCCAAATCACTCTCTTTGCTCCCTCTATCACATGCCAATTGCTCGCCAACGCACCTCACTACCACTACAGACTTGCATCCCAAACGCACCCCCGACCTCTCTCACACAGCTCTCTCTCCCACTCAACACCACCCCCCCCCCAAATCACTCTCTTTGCTCCCTCTATCACTGTCCGATCACTCTCCACTCCTCAAACACCACCAACTTGCCACAGTCTTGCAGGCGAACCGGTTCCCATATGTAGATGGGTTAACTGTCACAGGGCCACTGTGGTTGGTTCCGTTATAAGGGTGTGGCATGCACACCTGTCTGGGGTCTCAGTGATGCAAACCCGTTGCACAGCACGGCACCTGGAAGCCTCACCAACTCAGCTGCTGTCTGTAGCCCACAGGTAAGGTGATGTGGGACCAGCAAGGCCACGCCCCCCAACCCTTGCCCCTCACCCTGTGGTTACTGGGCCCCATATCTATATGGTGGACATAGGGTATGAATCTGGGGCCCCCATCAGCAGGTCAGCTGAATGAATGCCTGCGGCTGTCCTGCTTGGATGTGCCCTGATATGGCGGCCCCTTGATGGTTCTCCATCTCTTCCTCTGCCGACCCCTGGCCATCCTCCCACTCTCTTATCAGGCAGGAATGTGCCCACCCTGTGTGTGTGTGTGTGTGGTTCCCAGACCCACCATGCAAGGCCGCTATCAGCTGGCCAAGGTCACCTGTCTGAGTGCCAAGAGCTCCAGCTTCCTCCAAGCTCAATTCCAGCTATTCTCCATCCACTGCTGGTGTGCTCCTGTTCTCTTCCTCTGTACTGGCCCTATCTAGCGTGGATCTAGTCATGCATTCAACCACTGGGCCAGTGAGGAGTAGCCGGTGTGTGCCATCATGCTGCTGGGCAATCCTGTGGCAGAGCAGCAATGTCCAGCTGTTGGTGAGCAACCCCCTTTCCCTGGGTGATGGCTTCAATCTCCTGTCCCGGGTACATGTGGGGGTCTTGAGTGCCAGAGGTGGTGCAGGGA
Source organism: Sphenodon punctatus (assembly GCA_003113815.1). NCBI lineage: Eukaryota > Metazoa > Chordata > Lepidosauria > Sphenodontia > Sphenodontidae > Sphenodon > Sphenodon punctatus. Next base: position 4,130,395 of record QEPC01004965.1, on the reverse strand, counting down.
GTTTGGCTTCGCACCCCAACGCCAATGTGATGGTGGGCCCCTACCCACTGTTGTGCTGCCATGGGAACCCTGGAAGCTAGCTACTGCTCGTAAGGTGGCCAGTCATCACGACTTCAGTTTGGCCCTCCAGACTGGTGGTCCATCTGTTGCTAGCTGCTACACCAGTATCCTTCTGAGCGCCCGAGGCCTCACTTGCCCTCATTTGGATTGCCAGAACCGCCTTGATGAGCTGGGATTGCTTCCCCCTGAGGTCGGTGGTCCCTTCCTGAACGGGATGTCTACAGAGCTGGAGATGGCTTCCCTGAGAGCTGTGCTGAGCTGTTCAGATGTCAGGGCAGCTGCTGCCATGGGCCACCCCCTTCTGCACCGCTTCATGGTGGATGCCCACATGTGTGCCCGTGGATACCACCATGGCCTCTTTGCCTGGGACAGCCTTGTCCAGGGGCCCATGTTCCTCGAGTGCCTGGTGCCCGCACTGTGATCCTGCCGTTTCTGCAGCCTCCGTCGTGGATCCCCTGTCCCTGTGATGAACCGGCACTCCTTCCCCGTGGCCTTCATGCTGTCTTCTGCCCCACTGCGTGAACCCTCCGCCTATCCATTTGTCTTCTGCAGAGGGGTCTATGGGTCTCATGTCAGACGCTTTCCTGGCAGGTCTGCTGGTGAACCCCTCGGACCCCTTATATTCGTTTTGCAGCTCCGTGCCTTCACCCTGCTGTGCTAGTCCTGTGTCCCTGGCATCTGCTCCCTCTGGCCTGTGGTTCACCTTGCAAGTCTCTGTGCCAATAAATGTTTGTCCTGTTTAGCTGCCTTTGTTCTCCTGTGGCGTCTGTGGGTCATTTGCACCGGCTGCTCACGGTGCAGGTGCTGGTGTTCTGGGTGAGGTCTGTGGGGCTTGGGGCTTCGGGGGTGCCCTGAGTTGTGGTAGGGTGGGATGGTTGCTCCAATGGGGGCACCTTGCCATCAGCATGTTAGGTGTGTTGCTGTATTGGCCACCCTTTCCAACGTGGGGGGTATCTCCCAGCTTCAGCACTATGTGCTGCCCTTGCACTGTGCGGGCTCTTGTAGCTCTTAGTGCATTCCCTCTGGTTGTTACTCTGCAGCAGGGCCCTGCATATCACCTCCTGCAACTGGCCCAGGGATTGGGGGGCGCATGGATGGCTGGGTCCTAGGGGTGTGTGGATGGGCCCTGTGCATGTGCCTTGAGGTTGCTCGTGCACCCTTGCCCGGACAACTGGGGTGCGCTCCAGCTCCTCCTGGTGGAAAGTTATGTGTTTTGGGGTGCTGGCTCTCTACTGGGTGCTCCCTCCAAGGTCTGGTGTTCAGCACCCTGGTGTCTCTCTTTGTAGCGGTGTTCCCTTTGCTCTATGAGCCTCCATGGCATGTTTAAGGACTGTGATGGCTCCCACTGCAGCCGTGCACCTAGGCGGTCGTGCATTGGGGCTGTGTGCTTGTGCATGGCTGTGGGTGCCCGCTGTCATTGCCCCCTTGCCTCCTGTCACGGGGCTCCATCCCTGGTTGCCTCCGCCCTGCCCCCCCCCGCCCCCTCGGTCTTGGGCGGTTTTGCATTCTCCTCAGGGCATGGTCCTTGCATCTCTGTGTGTGCTACTGTCCCTTTATGTTGCCCTGGCCTCGCTCTGGTTCTGACCCCATGGTGCATTGTGGCTAACGCCCCCTATCGTTCCCCCATTCCTACTCCTGCAGTCACGGATGGGTGCTGCAATCGGAGGGCTCCTGACCATGAGTTTGGGCAGCATGCTGGGTGTGATCTGTCTCCCTTTGCGCTCCCTTGAGGGCTGCCTCTGGGGCTCTTTCCTCTTCTGTCACTGGCGGGGTGGGGTGGGGCCTGGTGGGACCAATTAGGGTGTTGTGTGCTGTAGGGTGGTGACATTCCCGCTCCCCCTGTTGTGGTCTGATCCCCATCCCCCGCTTCTTCTTCCCTCCTAGTTGCTGTGCTTGTGTTCCTGACTGTGCTGCGGCTAGGGAAGATGGCCAGGCAGCTCCAGCGGGCGGCGTCTGAGCTTTGTGTTGGGGCACGGGTGTACCAGGAGATCTGCTTGGTTCCCCTGTGAGCTGCGGGCGGGAGTCTGGGGTTTGAGGGAAACTGTGGCACCCAGCTGTCTGGCCGGTGTCTCGGGGCTTGACTGGGGCTGCTTCTTTGTATCTCTTGACCTTCCAGCTATCTCCTCCCCCACCCACTCGGAGTCTGGCAATGTAGGGGCGGTGCCGTGTGCCACGGCTTTATTTACCCTTGCTCAGCCATGTTGTAACGGCACTCAGCTGGGTGTGGTTTTCCCTCGGCTCAGTTTACGGGCTGTCCGTGTGAATGTTATGGGTGTGTGCTCAATGTAGCCCTGGGTGGGTGGGTGCCAGTGGCAGCTGGCGTGTTCTAAGGCTGGTGGGTCAGTGGGTAGGGCCAGTAGGAGTGGGGGAGGGGAGTCAATGGTTGGTGCGGCCAATCAGAATTTTGAAATTACTATGGAATTTTAGTCTCAGTTCCCCATATGTAGAAAAATGGGAATGTGTGCGTGTCTGTCTCTCCCTGTGTTCCCCTTACCCTTGTCCTTCTTACATTGTAAGCCCACTGGCAGGGACCTGTCTCCAATAGCCACCAGTAGGCAATGTGTTCAATGGCAGAAGTCCCAGAACACCTAGCCCAGATTTCAAACAAACCAACTAACAGCCTGGTTAGACTCAGAGCTTAAAGCAATAATTAGGGGTTCTTTCCATTCGCCTTCAGTTTCTCAGCCAAACACTGCAGTCATGTTTCAAAGCTTCTCTCCACAACTTTAGGGAAACTTGCTTTCGTAGTGGAAGCCAAAAACTACAGGCTTATCACAACTCTCGTCACTTATGGATTTTCAACACCCGTACGTTGCTCACCCCACTTCCCTGGGTAGTAGAAGTTCCATGGGCAGCCTTGCTGGGTCAGTGTCCCTTTGACAGGAGAGAGAAATGGAAGAGACTTACTGTGTGGTATAATAGTCCATTTATTTACAAATGCCCTAGCTCCTCCAGGTCCATCACCACAAGGGCTCCCCAAAAAAGCTCTCTCTGCAGCTTTGCCCCCAAAGTCCAGCATGCAATCTTCAACCAGACTGCAGTTCTCTCCTCAGGTCGCTTTTTAACAAGGAGCACTGAAGCACCTCCTGAACGCCGCATTAAAGCAAAGCCGCCGGAAGTGACGTGTTCCCCATTGCCACCGGCGGCAGCGGCGGGAGACATGAGGCTTTCGAGCAGCGTGTTTTGAAAGCCAGAAAATTCAAGTCTTCAGAACGCGCCGCTCGAAAGCCCCGTGTCTCCCGCCGCCGCTGGTAATGGGGAGCTCATCACTTCCGGCAGCTTGTCTTTGAACGCGGTGCTCAGGAAGCGCTTCAGCGCTCCTCGTTAAAAAGCGGTGTTAGACACAGACTTAAAGCTGTCCCACTCATTACTCAGCATTACCCAGCCCAAATCATTGTTATAAGACATGGGGCTGGCAGACAAGCTCAGGTGTGGCTGATGGCCCTATACAATGACTTGCATTCCAGGGGAAATTAATCCCAACAGGGAGTTACATTTCCAGGGGGACCCCAAATCCATGTTATGTTACTTACAAACATGAGGTGGCAACACTGAAACAGGCAATCTTTTAAAAAAACAACCAAAAAAACTCCTAACCTGTAATTTTAGAGCAATCAACCAACCCTAAAGTCCAGTCAATGAGGGGCCACCACCAACAAATCTCACCCCTTCAAATCTACTCAGTACCCTCAGGCACCAAATGTGGCCAATGGTGAGGTTTTATGCTCTTTTCCAGCTCCTGGATCTGGCCCCTGGATCCAGTTCCTACCCCCAAATACTAAAAGACTGAACTCAGGATAAGGGAGCAGAGATGAGGTCACACACAAAGATAGTGTGTGGCAGTTCCATGGCAAAGTCCCCCACCCAATCTGCTCAAGGAAAAACAGGCAACCAAGCAGAACCAAGTACGGTGCACATTGGGGCAGGAGGCAAAAAGCTCCCTTTGCCCCCTCCCCCATCTGCCCAGGGGAAACAGGAAAGGCAAATTCTCTCTCTCTCTCTCTCTCTCTCTCTTTTAAAAAAAATCACAGCAGCAGGTTAAGGTTTGAACCAAGTCCCCCACAGTGCACATGGGGTCACAAATCTTAATCATCCCCTACTCCCCAATCTGCCCAGGGGAAACAAAAGCAAGGCAAAAAAACCACCACAACTACCCTCTCTTTATTCACTTAAGAAGCAGCATGTTATAAACAAGCCCCCACAGTGCACATGGGGGCAAGCAGGGGACACAATTTAATCTTAAAGTGCAGAACTCCCCCCAATCTGCCCTCCCCACCCCAGGCTTGCAATCTGCCCAGGTGAAGAAAAACAAATATTTAATTGAAGTGGAGCCCAAGGGCCCTGAAACTTACCAGACAGGAGCAGGCAGCTGCAGCCATTGCCGTGTGCTGAAAACCGGCTGCACTGAAAGTGCCGTCTCGTTCTGCCCACTGAAGGGAGCGAGGAGGAGAAGCCAGAGGGTCTGCCCTGGGACGTGTTTTTTCAAAGTGCCCTGCCAGGCTATTGATTCTAATGGCTGCTGGGCTCCCATTGCCTGCTGCTGGCAACATCTTCTAGCTATGATGCTTTGGGTGTTCACTCTGGAGAGTGACCCACCTCACATCACATCACAGCCAGCCAGGCCAGGCCAGGTCAGCCAGGGCCAGAAGAGAGGGGGAGGGGAAGGAGCCAGGAGCAGGACTGCCTGGGAGGCATGTTCTAATGGCTGCTGGGTTCCAATTGGAACCCATTGCCTCGTGTTGGCCACATGTTCTGCCTGTGATGCTCTGGGTGTTCACTCCAGACAGAGAGTGCCCTGCCAGCTGGGGGGTGTCTTCAGGGCAGCAGGCCACACACAGGTGCAGCAGTGCCAGAGGCGAGTTAAGAGGTTTTGGGGATGCGGGTGCAGGCTGGGGGGTGCCATGGGAACAAGGAGGTCACTGCCCCCAGTGCCCATATGTACCAGCCGCCCCTGCCGGTCTCTCCCCTGACTTCCCACAACCCCCCAAACGGCATCAGTGACGGCATCAGTGTGAACGTCTCCTGACACGGCGCCGGTGGGTGTGCAGTGGGTGTGCTCACTCACCCATCTCCACCCACCGGGCCTGTGACGGTGTCAGTGTAAAAAGGGCCCAGGTTATAAAGCCTTTGGCCGTTTTTACACAGGACACACCCATGCAGGTCCACCCACCCTACACGCATTCAGATGCCCATCTGAAGGCAGCGTGAAGGGGCACATGATCCCGTGACCCACTCACTCTTGCGCACGCATGGAGCATCCAGGAAAGATCCAAGATGCTCCGTGTGGGAGCAGGCCAAATGGTGTGTGGGTTCGGGTGAACACTGGTCACACACCTGTCCCTGGCTGTTGAATCACCCCACCCCCCACACTTACTGGAAATGCATGGTCAGTCCACCACAGCACACCCAGAGTTCAAGCCAGGTTCATTTAAAAACGGCCTTGGTTTGAATTTGTCTCATTTCTTAGGACCAGATCTTTCCATTCCTAACCATGCTGTGTATTATTTCCATCAAGTGGACCCAACAAGGGCTATTTGCAGAGTAACCAACCAATTTTCAAACCAGTTGCACAGCTGAGAGCGACATAAGTGCTTTGGGGGTCACAGCACCAACCAACCAGGGAAAGAAAGATATGAACAATCATATTTTAATTCCTTAGCAACTGCATTTTCACAGAAAGTTGCCAAAACACATTTCAAGTCTGAAAAACCACAATAGCGTATTCTTCTCACAGTACAAACAATTTTCAAAAATATGAACACTCTTTGCATGAGTTATTACCACAGCTGTTTCCTTGAGGCTTTGTTTAGAAGGACCCTGTGCGGAGGTGGGTGAGAGGTAGTGAGAAATCTCCATTCTCACTCAGCTGGTAAGATTTGAGAATATGCAACACTTTGCAATAGCTACTCAGCACCTTACCACATTGAGCTGTTAGAGCAGCTATGAGTGGTGCCTTCCAAGGCTGTTTTTAAACAAGACACAACCACGCAGGTCCACCCAGTCCATATGCATCCAAATGCCCATCTGAAGGTGCTGTAGGGGTGTGTGTGCGTATTCCTGTGACTCATGCACCACCCACCCATGGCCACTCACGGAGCAATGGAGAAAAAGCTGGAATGCTCCATGCGGGGGCAGGCAAATCCATGCATGGGGAGGGCCCAACACGCATCCCTGGCCCGTCTGAACCAGGCTGCACACCCAACCAGGAGACAGGTCCACCGGCAGCATGGAGAAACAGTGCTGCAATGGCCATGCTCACAAACCAGTCGCCCTCCCTCCGTCCTGCCCACAACCTGACCAGGAGACCATCCTCCTCGCAGCCCCCAGTCACACAGGCCGCACCCCCATAGGCCCTGCACCAAAGGGCTTGCCTGTGGCACAGGAAGAGTAGACCAGAGCCTTCATTTACCTGGGGGGTGGGGGGCAAAACAAAGGAGAAACATGTGAGAGGCTCCCAAAACGAAAAGGTATAGCAAGACATCTCCAAGGGGATGGCGTGACTGGGGCACAATAGGGACATGTCCCAGTGCCAGCAGGAAAGGAATGGAGGAGTGGATACAGGTTGGTTCATGGTAACTAACCTTCTGTCCAGCTATGCCAGGTGCACAGAGCCATTTCATAAGGAGCTGGACAGGTTCCTCCACTGCCCCATCTTTCTTTACAGTGCATGAGATGCACCTGGAGTGGGAGCTGAGCCAGGACCAGCAGCTCCTGCTGGAGATCCACCGACACCTACACGAGCTGTCTCACGCCCAGACCCCCAGATGGAGCCTGGCCAGGCAAAAACCCATGACTACTGTGTTGCAGGATCCCGTTCCCCCATTCTGTTGTCGTATGGTGAATAAAACGGTTACATGTTATTGCCTAACGTGCTGTCCATGTGTGTCCCCCCTGGGTTTATCCTCCCTTCCTCAGCTGGGGACGGTGTTCTGATGCCATCCCTATGGCTGCAGACCCCATCCCCTAACACAGCCACATGCTCCCATATCACTGAGGAACCAAGGTTACTGTCTGCGATAAGCTCACTGGGGAAGAGGCCTCCCACCATTCCTGTGGCGGGGGGTTGGGTTTCCATTATCTGGAAGTCTTGGGGCACAGTTGCATCTGGTTGCAGGCACCCTGTTGAACTTATATTTCCCTCCCATCCCCATAGGGCAGTCCTTGCTTGCTGTGGCTGTTACATGTTGGATACGTCCTGGGTCCATACCCCTCCATTGTGTCTTGAGTGGATACAGCAGTTTGGGATGTCTGTGCAACCATGACCTTAGGCGAACTCTGGCTTTGGCATGACGTCCAACTGCTGTTGGCTGATCCACATGGGATGGTTATGACTTGTTGTCATGGAGCCTGTTGCTCCTGGGGCATTGTGTATGCAGCCGTGAGGGCAAACGAGTTGGGGTGCCATGTTCTGGGGCCACTGGGAATGGGCCTCTGGCAGGAATGCTGCTACAATGGGAGGTGAGTGAAAGCTGAAATACTTTGGCTTTTAGAGCAGATGGGAATTCCAACCCTGCCTAGAGACCCCCTACAGAGAAAGCTTTGAACGCCAAAATTGTTGGGCACCACTGTGACACACTGAGCAGGGCCCTTCATTCCCATTACCTTTGTGACTGTCATGCTGCGTGCTTGGGGGTACCGGAGACAGCGAGATAAGTACCAGGATCGCACACATGAGCTGCAGTTGTTCATGGTCCCAGCTGAGGGTGCCAGGCATGTTTGCATGGCGGTGTGTGCAGAGAGTTTAGGGTTCCCAACTCCAGATCTGCTGCTGCCGTGACCCAGCTTTGGGACAAAACTTGGTGACTATGGCCCCCCTTCATCTCCCGTGTTCCTGTGGGGGGGACTCTGCCTGCTTGACCTTGCCCTTGGACTGTGCCGTCCTGGTCCCTCTGCAACCTGTAACACCCCACCCCCAGACACTGCATTGTGTGCCGCCTTTGTGAGTCTGTCACCAGACAGGGGGTGGGAATGGTCACACTACATGTTTGGGTGTTTTATAATCTTGAATGACTATGACTGGTGTCATGGGTTGTTATGTTCTCATTATTTGAATAAGGCACATGGCACTGTACTCTTGAGTAGGGGCGGAGAACACAGTAGGTAAAGGAAACCTACCTCTGGGCCTGGGGAAGCTATAACTTGAGGGGCAGCCAGGATAGGACAATGGATACTAATCACTAACATACAGCTCTGTGGGGAGGTTTCTGCTTCCCATGCACTCTGTCACGGAGTCATCCTGTTTGTTTCATGGGGTTCATCGCCCCCCACTCCAGCGGCCATGATCCGCCTTGGAACGGGGCCTCGTGTACTGCCGGTGTTTGTCCTGGACTCTGTACTATGTCGGGGTGGAAGATGTTGGGGACTGGACTGACAACCTGGTGGGGAGGGAGGGAGCGATTGGTGTTTGGCTTTTTCGGCTGCTGTCCAATGCATTTCCTCTTGTGTTCCTGGGTTGCCCATGGGTTGTATAACATGCGCCGGGGTTTTGTGTGTTGTCACCTGGTGCCCTTGTGACTAGTGGCCAGCCCTGTGTGCTGCGGTGGGTGCATGGGTCTGCCTTCCCCTGTCCCTCCTCCCCCACCCACCTTGGTTCCTACTGAGGGCGGGTGGCAGCAGCTTCAGTGGCTTCACTTGCCCATGAAACCCCATGTTTTCACATCATGTGGTGGGGGCATGTTGATTTGGAGGCTTGTAGCCAGGAAAAATAGGTCTGAAAAGTAGGCCCATTTCAGCCCTTGAATTGCTAAAAGACAGGTCAGTTTAAGTATTGACAGTTTTTGGAGCCACTATTTCTGTGCTGAAAGATGTTTATTAAAAGTGTTCTTTAGTTTATCTTGTTTACATATTTGTTGGCCCTTTACCCAGACCTGAGACAAAGCCATGTTTTGTTGGTTCTTCTGTTAAATTCTGTCAATGCTTTTAAAATATTTACTGTTAATATATATAGGTGGATTCTTTGACCCCAAGCAGTGGGTAACTTGTTTGGTGGGCACTGGTATAGCAAAAGAAGCCACAGCCTTTAAAACAGGTGACATCTTTTAGCCATCTTGTTCAGGGCCAGCCCCAGGCATGTGCCACATGTGCGGCCACACATGGCCCCGCGGCCAGCTGGGGCCCTGCACTTGCCTGGCTAGGCAGCAGGCTGCAGCCAGCTTCTCCCCCAATAAGTGATTCTTCCTCCCCTCCCTGGCTCCAGACCCCATCTCTCACCTGCCTCTCCCTCCTAGTACTGCTGCAGCAGCAGTGGGGACACTCCATCGGCCTGGGAGATAACACAGTTTGTTTACAAACAGCTCCTCCCCATGTGCTGATCAGAAGGTTGTAGCCTTGTAAAGAAGATTCTTCAAGATGGCTCCCAACATTCTCACAAGTGGGTTCTGTATGCTCACCCTATTCAAATAATAGACCACATGATGGTCTCGAGCTCCTCTAGTATAAAAAGCACTCTCGCCCTCAGAATGACAGTTGCTTCCAACCCTTTCTAGAAATATAAGAAAAGAATTCCATGCAGGGCTGGAAGCGTGGGTGTTGTGAGAATATTCAAAGCCATCTCAAAGAACCTTGTTTACAAGGTAGCAACCTTCTGTTCTTCTTCAAGTGGCTCCTCACATGATATTTTTACATGTCTCCGCTGGGTGGGGAGTCGGTGGGCGCGCCAGTGCATGGATGGGGCATGTACACGGCTGCACACGCATCCTCACCACTCATCCACACCCACAAAGAAACCACCATTTCCCCCGGTTGTTCCTTGCATGGGGACAAGTGGTGGGGGTGAGTGTGGATGCGTGTTAGGCGGGCGCACACGTACCCCCACTCACCATGGGCGCGTGCACCGTGTTGTTCACACAGGGTTCCCCCAGTCATGAACACACAGAAATCTACGTGTTCATGGCTGGGAGGAGAGACCCGTGTAAAAAGGGCCACATTCTCACAACTGTCTTACTTATACTATCTTAGGTAGGAATTTAGGATGTAAAGCAATATCTATTCTGTCTTGGAAAATAAATCGGCAAATATGGTTCTGAGATTATTATGGCTGCTATTTCACTAACTCTTCTTAATGAAGTTATTGCCAACAGGAATACTGTCTTTAAACCCGCACCCCATAACCAGTTCATTTGCGCCCCCATATAATCAATTCACGCTGCCCCGTGGGCATAAATTAAATGGTTATGGGAGGGGGCAGTGTGAATTGATTATATGGGGCGAGGGCACAAATGAACTGGTTATGGGGTGGGGGCAGCATGAACTGATTATGGGGGCACAACTGAACTGGTTATATATATGTCTCTTTTCATGGCATAATGAGCTTAATAAGCTAGCTGCATTTTGGGTGTCTGGTGTGTTTGATAGCAGCACCTCTGGACTGGTCGCACTGCATGTGTACACAAGGCACAGGCGGCACCGGCAGCAAGAAGCAACAGGCGCTGGAGGCCAGAATGGCTAAGCTCATCCACTCCTCCAGTAAGGCAGTGGACGCAGTCAGTCTCTCTGTGCCTGCCTCACTGCCCGCTTGGCTGCCTCTGCAGTGGAACCACTCCTGGGGAGTGGTGGTAGACGCTCAGCTGGGGAGAAGGGGGGAAGCATTGAGAGGCCATACTTCTCCATGGTTGCTCAGAGGGGTGAAGAATGGGAATCCTTCCTGTCCAGAGGGAGTAAGTTTTATGTAAATTTATACATTTGCATAATTAGGTGGGGCCTAACTATGCAAACTAGGCCCCGCACCAAGACTTCGCACATGGCCTCACAAACTTTGGGGCCGCCCCTTATCTTGTTTGCTAAAAGCAACCTGGATTAGCTGGGGTGCCCAGGAAGTGTCCAGTTGGGAGAGGGATTCCTTAAGGGGTCTACTCAGGTCTGAGATTTACTTTTCCATCCTAACTATGGGTAAAAATCCATCATAGATTTAAAGTGTTTATGTTTTAGAATAGGCCATGGAATCCATTCTTCTTTCTGCTCTTTTCCTTTCTTATGACCTATGGCACACTGTACAATTAGAAGTAAACACTTTGGCCCTTCACTGAATATTATCTTGTTTTGGTTACGGTGAAAGTGCAGAAATTAGCAATAGACATGTTTTGCTTTAACTATCTTGCTTTTACTTTATTAGGTTTGGAATGCAGTAAACATGGCTGGAAGAAATTAGAAGTTAATTCTGGTTATGGCAGCAAAATGGGGTCCTCTAGCAGTATTTCACAATATAGGGTGATTTCAGAAGTGACGTGGTGAATGTCCACCACAGTCAACCTCAGTCAAACGCAGGGGTGTGTGTGTGAAAGCACCGTGCATGTCTGTTTGCTCGCATCCAGATGTTCACCACAGTCAAACGTGGCCCAGGGTGAAGCGAACCACACTTTGTGAGGTCGGGGCGGGAGGAGGTCCAGAAGTGTGGTGAATGGTCACCACGGCAGGGGTGAATGAAAAGTAACTTCTCAACGGAAACCCGCAGCCGCGGTGGAAGGAATTGACCCCAGCCGCGGTGCATTCTGGGGCTCGAACCGCGGTCCACGTCTCCACTGCATGTCTGTTGTGTTCCCCCGGCCCATGTTCTCTCTGATTGCCCCCGGGCGGTGGTCATGACCCTGTCATTTCTGTTGGAGCCACACGTGTCACCACAGCCCACGGTGAATCCGTTCACACCGGGGTGGGATTCACTGTGATGAATTGGAACACGTCACTTCTGAAATCACCCATAGACACTGGTTCCTAATATGGCTCTGTCCACCTGTTTGGTTTTAGTATGTATTTATGGTTCATTATTGATTACTTGCTGTTTAATAATCACATGATGAACTTCTGTTAAAGTTAAATTTTGTTAATGATGTGACTTTGAACTGTCCACTTTTCAACTATAATGGGTTTCCATTGATATTATTTGGGGGGTCATTAATAATGTGATTACATTTGTGGAAACTGGGTTTTAAGCAATAGCAGTCTTTAAGTTAGGGTCTGTTTTATTGGGGACATAATGATCATATTGGTTTAATTTGGCCTAAAAAGCAGTTTGCTTTTTAGTATGTTCTGTAGCTAAGCAGACTTTTAAAATAGTTGGCACGAAGGAATTAGAAGAGACACTGGTAACATGTTGTTTCTGGGACCCAAGGTCTTTTTGTAAGTTTGGGTCAGAACAGTTTCTCATAACATTAAAGGAGTTGAAACATGTTTTCACCAATGATGAGGCCATAATATTGATAATAGAGAAACACCTCCACTCCGCGGAAAAGGTGTTTTACTGTTTCAATCATATCTCAAATACTGAAATAGGTTTAATTTTTAAACTAAATAAGGATTTTAAAGGCTGTCAACTGGAGTACTATTAATCAACATATTTCACAATGTAAATTCCAAATTGTTTTAAGGTATTTTAATGAAAATATTCTGTATAGATTAGGGGCAGTTCTGGAAATCTAGAGGAGAAATTAGAAACTAATATTAAGAATAATGTATTTAATTAGTGGATTAAAGTTTATTTCAACATAAAGTTTGGCTTCAAAATTATACCTAAATACACCATTCAGATGAATAAGTAATTGTTCCTTTGAATTGTCTTAATGAGAAACTCAAAGTTTTATAAATCAGTGTTGCTCTAGAAATTTCTTTCTAAAGTAGGTAGAACTGCAGCAGATCTAGTCTCTGTTCTTCAACAACTTCCTGAAAATAATCCCTATATGAAATGATGTAGAATTAATATAATTTATTAAAACTTCAGTGGAGCTAATAGACTCCATTGGGGGTTTTTTGGTTGTTTTTTTTCAATATTTTTATTGTGTTTTTCAAAATTTTGCACATGTAGACTCCATTGTGTTTTATAGAGCTCCAGTGAAGCTAATAAACTTTATTGAAGTGGGACAAAGATCAGGACCAGTAAAAGGTTACAATGGTCTTGGTTCATAGAAGTAAGGAGGGATAAAGTAAAAATAACCATGAAAAAAATACAGCTGTGGAGACATGGAAACCAAAAACATCTTTCTTTTGCATCATCACTTGGCAAGAGGCAACCTTCATGATGATTGGTGGTACCCCTGACCTGCTGGCCATTGGTTGGAGGAACACCTGGCAGCCATATTACAAGACTCTCAGAAATCCTATTAGTCTGGCACGATATTGTTGACATTAGAGCAAGACGCTTGCTAACCAACATGCTGCTGAGCCAAGTCACCTGTGGGACTTAGTTTTTCTGTCCCAACTCTATTTCTTTTATTTTCCAATGTTTTCTTTTACTACTTTTTCCTAACTCCCTTATTTTTCATGTTTAAAGCCACTTTTCATTTCTAAAACTACTTTAAGGCTATGTGAGGTTGGGGGAAGACCTCACAAGGGACAGGGAGGAAGGTAGGGGGGTTGGACACACAGCGCCGCCCGTGTGCAGGAACCGGGACACAAGGCAGTGCCTGGAAAACTACCCTCAGGGTCTTATAGGGCCTTAGGGATCGAAAAGATACCAGGCCTAGCTCATCATCGGGTATCTGGGTATAGCGCAAGCCTTGGTCCGTTCCTCGGGCCACAGTCACTCGGGGTCCCAGGAAGGGGGTGCAAGGGGGGAGGAAGGTTGGTGCGGAACAGGGAGTGAGGCCCCTGGGGAAAAAGGTAGGTAGGGATAGGGCTTTCGTTCCCCAGGCCCAGGGGCACCCGCAGTGGGGCAATAAGGAGGCACTCACCTGCTCCAGACGGTTCGTTTCCCTACGCACACACTCAACCACCAAACAGTCACGCTCTCTCGCTCTCGCTATCACAGTCTAAGACTAAGTCACACTCCTTCACACCGGGTAAGGACAAGAGGGGGGCCGGTCTCACAGGCAGAGCACCGTTCACCAGCATGGAGGCCCCGCAGGGGCGTGCTTAAGTAGCCTGGAGTGNAAGGCTGTCAACTGGAGTACTATTAATCAACATATTTCACAATGTAAATTCCAAATTGTTTTAAGGTATTTTAATGAAAATATTCTGTATAGATTAGGGGCAGTTCTGGAAATCTAGAGGAGAAATTAGAAACTAATATTAAGAATAATGTATTTAATTAGTGGATTAAAGTTTATTTCAACATAAAGTTTGGCTTCAAAATTATACCTAAATACACCATTCAGATGAATAAGTAATTGTTCCTTTGAATTGTCTTAATGAGAAACTCAAAGTTTTATAAATCAGTGTTGCTCTAGAAATTTCTTTCTAAAGTAGGTAGAACTGCAGCAGATCTAGTCTCTGTTCTTCAACAACTTCCTGAAAATAATCCCTATATGAAATGATGTAGAATTAATATAATTTATTAAAACTTCAGTGGAGCTAATAGACTCCATTGGGGGTTTTTTGGTTGTTTTTTTTCAATATTTTTATTGTGTTTTTCAAAATTTTGCACATGTAGACTCCATTGTGTTTTATAGAGCTCCAGTGAAGCTAATAAACTTTATTGAAGTGGGACAAAGATCAGGACCAGTAAAAGGTTACAATGGTCTTGGTTCATAGAAGTAAGGAGGGATAAAGTAAAAATAACCATGAAAAAAATACAGCTGTGGAGACATGGAAACCAAAAACATCTTTCTTTTGCATCATCACTTGGCAAGAGGCAACCTTCATGATGATTGGTGGTACCCCTGACCTGCTGGCCATTGGTTGGAGGAACACCTGGCAGCCATATTACAAGACTCTCAGAAATCCTATTAGTCTGGCACGATATTGTTGACATTAGAGCAAGACGCTTGCTAACCAACATGCTGCTGAGCCAAGTCACCTGTGGGACTTAGTTTTTCTGTCCCAACTCTATTTCTTTTATTTTCCAATGTTTTCTTTTACTACTTTTTCCTAACTCCCTTATTTTTCATGTTTAAAGCCACTTTTCATTTCTAAAACTACTTTAAGGCTATGTGAGGTTGGGGGAAGACCTCACAAGGGACAGGGAGGAAGGTAGGGGGGTTGGACACACAGCGCCGCCCGTGTGCAGGAACCGGGACACAAGGCAGTGCCTGGAAAACTACCCTCAGGGTCTTATAGGGCCTTAGGGATCGAAAAGATACCAGGCCTAGCTCATCATCGGGTATCTGGGTATAGCGCAAGCCTTGGTCCGTTCCTCGGGCCACAGTCACTCGGGGTCCCAGGAAGGGGGTGCAAGGGGGGAGGAAGGTTGGTGCGGAACAGGGAGTGAGGCCCCTGGGGAAAAAGGTAGGTAGGGATAGGGCTTTCGTTCCCCAGGCCCAGGGGCACCCGCAGTGGGGCAATAAGGAGGCACTCACCTGCTCCAGACGGTTCGTTTCCCTACGCACACACTCAACCACCAAACAGTCACGCTCTCTCGCTCTCGCTATCACAGTCTAAGACTAAGTCACACTCCTTCACACCGGGTAAGGACAAGAGGGGGGCCGGTCTCACAGGCAGAGCACCGTTCACCAGCATGGAGGCCCCGCAGGGGCGTGCTTAAGTAGCCTGGAGTGGAGGGCG
>QEPC01004965.1:4055050-4112904 GCA_003113815.1 Sphenodon punctatus | reverse complement strand
ACACAAGGCAGTGCCTGGAAAACTACCCTCAGGGTCTTATAGGGCCTTAGGGATCGAAAAGATACCAGGCCTAGCTCATCATCGGGTATCTGGGTATAGCGCAAGCCTTGGTCCGTTCCTCGGGCCACAGTCACTCGGGGTCCCAGGAAGGGGGTGCAAGGGGGGAGGAAGGTTGGTGCGGAACAGGGAGTGAGGCCCCTGGGGAAAAAGGTAGGTAGGGATAGGGCTTTCGTTCCCCAGGCCCAGGGGCACCCGCAGTGGGGCAATAAGGAGGCACTCACCTGCTCCAGACGGTTCGTTTCCCTACGCACACACTCAACCACCAAACAGTCACGCTCTCTCGCTCTCGCTATCACAGTCTAAGACTAAGTCACACTCCTTCACACCGGGCAAGGACAAGAGGGGGGCCGGTCTCACAGGCAGAGCACCGTTCACCAGCATGGAGGCCCCGCAGGGGCGTGCTTAAGTAGCCTGGAGTGGAGGGCGGAGGCGCAGGCGTGCAGAGCGACGGAGCCCCGCTGCCGGGGGCGTGTCCAACTCGGCAGGCGTCGGCGTCTCTGAACGCCTCCTCTCTGTGGTGCCGGGGCCAGGCGGGGGTGTGGCTACTCTCTTCCCCACCGGGCTCCTTCCTGGACTTCCGGGTTCTGGCGGCGCTGCCGCTGATTGTTGGCTGCGCAGCTGCACAGGTGAGGGAATTGCCGCGGGGCTCCCCCCACCTATCGGGGTTTTCGGGGCACGGTGGCCCGGTCCCTTACGCCCTCCAGGCGGCTGCCTGACAGGCTACTTTTCTTTCTTTTGCCCTAGTAAAGACATTTTATTCATATTTTTGAACCTTTTCATTCATTTTCCTTCATTAATACTTTGAAATTATTTTTATTCATTTTTCTCATTCTTTTTATTCTTAAAAGCTATTTTTAAGGCTACTTTACTCTCGTTTGCTCTAGCAACGACATTTTATTTTATTTTTCCTTTTAAGCAATTTCATTTATTTTTCTCATCTTTATTTTTATTTTTACATTTTATTTTCATTTTAACTTCATTTTTCACTCTTTTCAAGCCATTTTTGTTTTAATTTCTCTTTTTGCCCTAAAATTAACTTTTTTAAAATTTCTTTTCCCATTTTTCAAGGGCAATTCTTACTTTTCTTTATGGTTTTGTCCCCAGGTTTTGTCCCCACTGGTAGAGGCTGTGAGGAAACTAAGGCCACTTTCCCACATTACCACATTGCTGAATCTCCCGGTGGGGTAACCTCCCAGCGGGGAATTCATATGGCATGCTGTGCACGTGGGCGCTTGTAAAAAACCAAGTCCAGTGGCTTTTTTCCTTTTGATTGTCATGGTTGGATTTTGATACCTGACAATGGAAAGAAGAAAAGCCACTGGATGTGGCTTTTTAAAAGTGCCCACATGCACAGCATGCCATAAGAATCCTCCACCAAGAGGTTGGTGCAGTGAGGTGGGCAAGTGGCCGTAGTTTCCTCACAGCCTCTACCAGACCCAGCTCCCTCCAACACTTGTTGCTAGACATCTGAGAATAGGGTTCCTTTCTCAGGAAATGGTCCGTTTTGCCTGGGCTGACCATCTGAGACTGAGTTTCATTTCTCAGTGCATGACAGGGCCAAGCTTCCTAGTTATAGTTTGGTTCACTCTTAGTTGCCCAAACATAAGGGTCCATCCCTACACAGGGGATATAAACATGCCTGATACAGAGAATGATCTAGATGTGATCCAGGTTTGGGTTAGAAAGGTTATGCTGTAATATTGAAGGTTTGACAATATGCAAGTCTTCTGTTCAGATCTGAAATTCCATAATCAAAAAACCTTGAGTTTACAAGAAGAGTTGAGGCTCTTGCAAATTCAATCATGCACTAAAAAGCATGGAAATTGCAAGTTAACACTCTCGCCTTAACTTCCGTGCCATGTTACCAGTAAAGACATTGTACAGTCTCACATATTGTACTCACAACTTAGAATCCATGCACCCACACTTCGCTTTTGTCTTTCAGCCCCAATCCTCTTCCTCTGCAGGTTGGGGGACAACACTGAAGCTGGGGACAGAAGGGTGCGAGCTGGCTCCTCACCCCCTCCATTTCCTCTTTAAGAAAGAGAGAACTTAGGAGTTCTGGGTCCCACCCCTTCTCCCCCTCTAATCTACTTGGTCCCACTCCTGTAACAGAGAACCTGGGACTCCTGACTTCCAGCTTCTCCACCCCACTCTAATGTGGGGCTGCACTCCCTTCACAGGCAACTCAATAGTCCTGGTTCCAAGCATGTTCTCTTCTCCCCTGCTCTCAACCTTGTAACTGACAACCCAGGAGTTCTGGGTCCCAAGTCATCCCTCTAGCTCTGTAGCCCCCACTCCCCTCACAGAGAACTCAAAAGTCCTGGGAAATATAATGTTTGTCTGTATGTGTCATATGAAACAGAAGTGTGTGTGTGGATTAAAAAAAACAAAAAACACAGTAGAGGAAATGGAATAACAGGGAAGGAAGCAATTGGGAGTCAAAGGATAGGGTGTCAGCTATGGTAAGTGGGTAAAATGATAGGACTGCTTCCTCGGATATCCCATCAGTCTTCTGAATAGTTATTTTACTCAGAACCTTGTAATTGTAACTATTTCTAATTCCTCCTGTCACTCCACCCACTTATTTAATCCTGCACACTCTTTGTATTTTTCCTTGTCATTCCAACCACTGCATCTGGTGCCTTACTCATCATTTCACACCCTCTTGTCTTTCCCATGTCCTCCCAAAGATATAACTCTGCTGTATAATTTCACAATCACTTAATTGGATGTTGGAATAACAATAGTATTTATTAAGAAATTGGCACTGCTGTTGCCTCCGGCTCCATTCCTTCCAATGGCCATTCCATTTTATTGATTTCAATGCATACCCAACTTAGTTTTTATTAAACATTTGTATACGACTATACCCAGCTTCACTGTGCTCTGGGAGGGCAGTGGAGACTACTGGATAAGAAGGATGGTTGTGAGCCATTAGTCAGCTGTCCCATTCTCCTCAATTGAAATAAAAGGACAAAGGGAAAGGAAGAGGTGAGGGGTTAGCTCATGCCCTCCTGTCCCCAGCTTCAGTGTTGCCCCCAACCTGCAAAGAGGAAGAAGATTGGCGCTATAAGACGAAGGCAAAGTGTGGGTGCATGGAACCTAAGTTGTAAGTGAGCACAATATGTGAGACTGTACAATGTCTTTACTGCTAGCATGGCATGGAAGTTAAGGCGGGAGCCTTAACTTGCAATTTCCATGCTTTTCAGTGTATGGTTGAATTTGCAAGAGCCTTAATTCTTCTTGTAAACAGGAGGTTTTTTGATTATGGAATATTTATTTAGTTAGTCACATTTATACCCCACATTTCTGCCACAGCACTCAAAGCGGTTTACAAAATAAAACATCTATAAAAGCCAAAATTCCATTTTTAACACTTATACATTAAAACAATACAAAAATATACTATTATATAAACAAATTCAGCAGCATAAAACCAACCCTGGGCAGGAGCAATAACCAACCTCCCCCCTCGCTACCCAGCCCCTCCACCAAAAGCCTGGCAGAACAGCCAGGTCTTACACTTACAACGAAAAGTCAGGAGATCCAGTGCCAATCGAAGTTCCAATTTTCTTGTTAAATACAATGCAGTGGAGAAAATTTGTCCTGCTGGCGTGGTAGAATGCTGAGCAACATAACCACTATGGGAGCAGGGCTTAGGGGAGGCCAAGGTGGAAGAGCTGCTCCCTTCAGTTTAGAAGGTTATTACTTCCTTCAAAGAACAAGCAAGGCGAAGCTGGATTTTTACTATTAGCGCCCTGCTTTTCTAAGAATACAACAACTTTGGTTCGGTTTAAGCATTGCAAACTTCCAAAAACTGTTCTCTATGATCTCTGTAGCTCATGACTTGTACAAGAGTCTTCCACTCTACTCCCCGCTGTCAGAGCTCTTTTCCTTGTGCAACACTGGCCATTCTGCTTTCTATAAGGACCTCCGCCTGTACAGGACCCCCTGGCTAGTTCATTCCTTGTACAGGGCTCCCTGACTCTGCTGTGCCCATGTACAGGACTCTCCACCTGGCATAATGCTGCCCATCCTGCAGTTCTCCCCCTGTACAAAGCTCCGTCACTCAGTTCTCCTCTGTCCAGGGCTCTCCCCTGACACAGTTATGGCCATTATTCTGCAGCTCTCTGTCTCTACAAGACTCCCCCCCTTTTACTCCCCCTTAGACAGGGCTCCCTTTCTTGCACAACGCAGCCCACTCTGCAGACCTCCCCCTGTACTGGGTTCCATATTCTGTATCCCCAATAAAGTTGCTCCTTGTAAAGTGTTCCCCCTGTGCATGGCTTCCACTGTGGAAGCTATTTACAGAGGCTCTGCCCCTACTCTCTCTCCTTAATGCCCCCCTCCCTTATGTATACTCCCTCCCTGCTCCCCGATAGGATTTCCCTCCTATCGGGGACTGAGGTTCTCTCTTAGAGCTCTCCCAAGAGGACTACACTTGCCACTCTGCCCCACAGGGCTGCTCTGCACAGGACCCCACCATCTCCCTGCCCCTCTCCTGTAGAACACGCACTGTATCAGCCCAGAGCACCCACTTACCCCTCATTCCTTAGTGGGGTTGGGAAAGTCGGAGAGAGAAGCGCTGAAAGATGATTGATTCCATCCCGCCTGTGGCCTCCTGTCCCTGTCTCTGGGATAAACCTCTGCCCTCTTCCTGCACCTGGGACCATCCCAGGCAAACTCCAATGCTCTGGACCCAGTTCTTCCAATGGGGTGCCCATTGGAACTGCAGTCCAAACACCCACGTTTTTGGAGGGGGAAGGGCTGTCACTGAAATCTATGCGCTCTGTGGTTCTGGGTGGGTTTAGGGGGCAAGATCAGTCACCGCAAACATCACTGTGGGATTTGCTAGCTCTATTGTTTAGCCATCTCAGCATCCCTCGCCCCCAAACCAAGGTACCGGCTGTGCAGGATCAGATCAGAATGACCTTCAGCTCTCTTCCTTCCACAGGTCTTGCTCTCCTCATCTCCCCACCAAATCAGCTCTAAACATGGCTGACCAGTCACTCACAGCCCCTGGGAGGTGCAGTTCCCTCTTTCCCCAGCTGCTGAAAGTTGTAGTCCCCAGTATTCAAGACTATTTGCTTTTAAACAGTCTCTGCATTACACATAGAATGTTCACAAGCACTCCACACTCAGGATGATCTCCATAGGCTAACATTGAATTTTCAAGCTGTCACAACTTAAAAACCACTAACTGGATTTACAAAAAGTAAACCAGAAGGCACCCCCTGGAAGCGTCCTTGAATTTTCTAAAAGGTTTACACCTCCTCCCAATCAACACAAAACCCCTTTACCCTGCCGAGATCAAGACGGTCTAACCTTTGAAAAAACAGGCTTTCAAAGTGCAGTTTTCAAACTGCGACATCTCAGCTGTTATCCAACTGATTTGGCTGCAGTTTGGACAGCATGAACCACTTACTCCAGTGCTCCTCCACCACAAATTTCACAATCCTAACTTTAATCATGTCAATTATATAATGAATAGAATGTTTGGGTTTTATAATGGAGCGTGCAACACGCCTTAACTATAGAGTGGATCCTGCCACCTTATAATGGGTGTCTACAAGAAACCACTCTATAATGGGTGTCTGCAAGTAGTGAGGCAAACTTCTCTACACTCTTCAAATGCACATGATCACTACATGTTCAACAGAAATCTCAAAGAGAGGGCTAAATCTCTGAGGTTTCACTTTTGGAGTTCTTCTGCATATTGGCCTTGCAAGGGGCAGACCAGTCAAGTTTCCAGCTTGAATACCACTACATAGAGAACACTGCTCTGGAGAGAAAGTCACATGAGTATGTCCAAATTTACCTCCTTACAAGATTGGTCAAGAATTAAATCTAATCCTGTCACTGCAAGAGCAGGATTGGCATCATTGCAACCCCAAATATTGAACAATAACAAGTCTCAATCAAGAGTATTTTTGGCTTCTGAGCCAAATACAATTTCAAACTTTTCCCCAAAGGCTTGGGGGCTGAAAACTGAATCCCCAGGCCTCAGACTGCTATACTGGTGTAAAATCTATCCTCTTCAATAGTGCTTATGTCAACTCAGCATTTAAAGGATCAGAGCCTTACTTTTTATATGAAAGCTGAGATTCTCACAATTTTAGAAAATGAGCTTTTAAGAAAACACTTAAACTTGTCTTAAAACCATGAGAGATATCAACCCAATTTCCACTCTGTGGTGAAGGTTGCAGGATTATAGGCTTACTTAGTACTTTAAGAGTTTGAGTTGAAAGACACTAAAGAAAAACTAAATATGTGTTTAAATATCAGTATTATTAATAAAGATAATAATAGATACTGTGGTGATGTGCCTAATAAAAACAGTATCAGAATATTTTCCATCCTTTAGAATAACTGAGATATGTTTGGCATGGGACCTATGGGTAATGTTTTCAACATCCATACTCTAGCTTTGGCAGTGACACCAAAATGGTTTTATACAAACTAATCTGTAAAAGATAGGGACTTCACTGATTGGAGAAATTTTGATTATGCGGGCTCCAACCCTTAAAGCACTGCAATAGCACATGTTCCACTAGAGATCGTCCTATCAAATCCCATTGCTCCAAAAGCCAGTTATAAGACACTTTTATTAGGGCATTTACTTACAAAATCCCTTGCCAAAAACACTACTGGTATCTACAGCAGTTGCTTTTCCAACAAATGCCACTCACATCAATTAGAAATTATTTGATAAACAATTTCTTGCACTACTGGACTGTGAACTTTTAATTTTCACATAGGTGTTAAATGTTTGCACATAACTTATTTTGTCTACCCAACCATTTTGCTTACACTTCTTCATAGTAATTTTAACACCATGACATCTCAACTCCATCTAATAAGAGATTACTCTAAACCACTGTCAGCTCAAGCTCCATTTATTGCTTTGCAGCTTTTAAATCTAGCTGCATTGTATGCTTAGGCAAAAACTCCATTCCGTGCCTCCTGTGTCTGATAACAGAGATAGGATGTATGTCTTACCTTTCTGGCTGTCACAGAAGAAAGATAATGGAAGTAAACCCTACACTGGAGGTGAGGTTGCTGCTTTTTCTTTTCTATACTAAACTTTCTTTCTGCTTGGACCCAGTTTGGAACAAAGTATGTATGTGGGTATCCGTATGTCTTCCAGCAATCATCTGGCTCAGGGAGTGGCTGCTACTGCTTTAGGTCTGCTGCTGCTGCTGCCAGGAACAAAACGGAGACTAGAGATCAAAGAGAAGATATAAGCATCTTTAAATTTTAGAAAGAAAAAAACTTGTGGTGAGTTCATCAAAGTGTGCTTAAAGTCCCCACGCCACACACAGGAAGAATAGTGGCTTTAAGTTTTTTTGCTTACACGTGATTTCTCTTTCTGATGCTAGCTAGATATGTGCAGAAATGACAAACCTCAACCTCCTCTAAGACTCATACAGAGAAAAATGCAGATACCCTGAACAGAGCATTTACTGTAAGCAAGACAGAGTTGTATTTTCCCTAGATAGCTGTGTGACAAAGTAGTGCCTATGAATATGCAAGTTGAAATTAAACAAATGTCTTAAAAACGGAGAAGGGCCCAACTTACCAAGCTTGCATAATGAATCAGAAGGAAATTTCAAATTCCTAAAACTTTAAGTTGTAGTTCTAAATGTCCCAATTCATCCTGCTACAGAGATAGGCACAAGTAATGAAGTGTAGCTCTACATACAAACTGCTTCAAGCTTTGAAAGATAGCATTCTGTCTGGCATTCCAGGTCAAACTCATTTCTAATTTAAAGAAGTCATTTATTTATTTATTTTGCCTCAGACACCATATATATTAAATACAGAGCAACAGGGATCGTTCTATTTTCTGAGTTTCTAAGATGGGTTGTATATGACTCAGGGTTATAATTAAAAGTGTTGCCATTACATCCACATGACAAAATGCATTCTGTTTTATATGACTATAGTATAGTTCAACTGATTTGAACTACAATATGCAATAACGTATAGTTAGTGTTTAGAGCAGAAGTAGCCAACTTGTAGCTTGCAAAGGACATGAAGCAATCTGGCTGTCACAGAGCCAGCAGAAGACACTGGCGAAATTTGTAGTTTGGCCTCAGCAATTATGCACTGGTCTTAAAAAGCACATCATGTCAACTTGGTGTGTGTAATGCTTAAAAGCTCGTGACAGTGAGCATGGGTATTAGTTGTGTTGGGTAATGCCACTGTCCAGAGTGAACACTAGAGGATTGCTGTGTGGAGGAGCAGTTCCTGCTTATAGTGCTCACAGTGAAATCTATTTTTCCGGCTCAGAAAAACTCAAAAGTCCCAGGAAATACAATGTTCGTCTGTATGTGTCAGATTGTAAGCTCTGGGGCAGGGACCATGTCTATCTTATTCTCTGTAAAGTGCCAGGTACATCGCTGGCACTATATAAAAGCTTATAATAATAATAATATGGAACAGAAACGTGTGTGTGGGAATGACAAAAAAACAACAACAGGAGAGGAAATGGAATAACAGGGAGGGAGGCTACTGGGAATCAAAGGATAGGGAGTCAGCTATGTGGGTAAAATGATAGGACTGATCCCCCTGGTATCCTATCAGTCTTCTGAACCAAGTATTTCATCCAGAATCTTGTAATTGTAACTATTTCTAATTCCTCCTGTCATTCCACCCACTTACTTAACCTGCACACTCTTTGTATTTTCCCCTGTCATTCCAACCATTCCACTTACTGCATCTGGTGCCTTACTCATCATTTCACACCCTCTTGCCTTTCCCATGTACTCCCAAAGATGCAACTGTGTTATATAATTTCACTATCACTTAATTGGATGTTGGAATAACAATAGTATTTAAGCAGAAATTGACGCTGCTGTTGCTTCCATTCCTTCCAATGGCCATTCCATTTTATTAATTTCAATGCATACTCAACGTAGTTTTAATTTAACATTTGTATATGACTCTACCCAGCTTCACTGTGCTCTGGGAGGGCAGTGGAGACTAGTGGGTAAGAGGGACGGTTGTGAGCCATTAGTCCGCTGTCCCATTCTCCTCAAATGAAATGATAGACGGAAAGGGTGTGTGTGTGAGGAGCCAGCTCATGCCCTCCTGTCCCCAGCTTCAGTGTTGCCCCCAACCTGCAAAGAGGAACAGGATTGGGGCTGAAAGACAAAGGCAAAGTGTGGGTGCATGGAACCCAAATTGTAAGTGAGCACAATATGTATGTGAGACTGTACAATGTATTACTGCTAACATGGCGCGGAAGTTAAGGCAGGAGCCTTAACTTGCAATTTCCATGCTTTTTAGTACATGATTGAATTTGCAAGAATCTTAACTCTTCTTGTAAACCAGAGGCTTTTTGATTATGGAATATAATCTTGATACTAGATACTGCAATGCATTCTATGGGGGGTCTGCCTTTGAAGACTGTTTGAAAGCTGCAACTAGTGCAGAATGCAGCAGTCCACCTTCTGACAGGGATGGATTGTTGTGAGCACACTATCCCCGTGTGCATTAGCTTCCAATAGCTTCCTAGGCACAATTCAAGGTGCTGGTTTTGACCTACAAAGTGCTAAATGTATCTGAAAGACCTCCACCCCCCTCCATTGCAATCAGCTAAGGATGCTCTCTTGCAAGTGTCATCAATGCGTTAAGTCCACGAGGCAAGAAAAAGCAGAGGCAGTGTCAGTGGCTGCTCCCCAGCTATGGAATGGAAGTCCTTCCCCTGGTGGTTCATCAGAGTTCAAGCCTGAGCGTTTTCTGGAGATGTGAGACCTTCCTATTTGGTCAGCATTTGACAGGGAAGAATATGGTTTGAAGGGCGTTGGGGCTGGAGGATGCTTTACATCTTTTTATTGCTGTTTTTTAGGGTTGTCCACCCTGACCCTTCAAAATATATTTTATTTTTAAATAAATAAAATAAATAGCATGCCACAATAAAAAAAGACATAGTCTAGCTCAGACCCGGTGTCTCTCACAAGCAACCACTGATGGGGGAGGGACTCAAGTTTGCATGGGCCAACTTTAGACACTTCATCCAGTTTTGTGCCTGCACCATCGCTTGGACAGCGTGAAGCGAGACAGCCCTGTGAGAGCCACACAGAGGATTCCGCGCCAGCGGTGGAGGAAAGGGGTGGGGACAGGCAGCTGAGTTGTCACACGCACTGGGCCCTGTGAAAATGCCGTTACCATGGCGACTGTCAACTAACCGTGTACCCTGTATGCGGTAGGGCGGGGCGGTGCAGAGTTCTAATATGTTTATGCGCGTTGCTTGGACACAGTTGTCCTCAGCAACCGGCAGGCGGGTCCCACAATGCACCTCACCGCTCGCTGCCAGAGGCTGGAAGGTGTGGAAGCGAAGGAAGATTAAGGCAGGTAACAAAGCAAACTGGATCGCGCCGGTGCAGAGCAGCAAAGAGGAGGCGGGACACCAAATGCGCAGGCGCACTGTAAGGCAGTTGCGAGCGATTTGTAAGGGCTAGGACAGAACCGGAAAAGGCTGGGCGCTGCTATGCGTGCGCGGCTGGGGAGTGCTGCGCAAGCGCAATGTGAGCGAGCAGTAGTTCGTCCGACTAAGGGCATAGGTGTGGAGAGGAGCACGCAGGCGCACTAGGAGGGGTTCTTCTACTGATTGAAGTGGGATTAGGCAAGCGCAGAACAAAGGGGGCTGCACCGGGAGAGCGATCTGCGCAGGCGTGACGCGAGTGGCTGGTTGGTAGAGGGGTGGGGGCACTTGTTGAGGCGGGACGCAAGATGGACGAGTTGCAGTCGGGGGAGGAGGTAACGCTTCGGAATAACGGTTATTCTGGCGGCTGGGCTGGAGGGGGCTGGGTCTCCAGTGGCAGCGCAAAGGGGGTGGGCGTGGCGGTGCCTCCTTTGTTCCCGGCCGCGCGTTGGGACTGACCCCTGCGCGGAGCCGCCTCTCTCTGCGACCCCCTATCCGTGACTGGTGCGGGGCAAGCGGCCTCGGATCCTGCCCCGCTCGCTGCTGGCACCGTTTCTGATGGGGAGGGTTTGTCCCCTGTGCACGTTTTTAAGGAATACTTACGGAAAATACATGTTGCCAGTGCAGGCCCCGCAACATGTATTTTTCATGTGTCCCTTAAAAATGTGCATAGATGGCAAAACCTACCGGTGGGCGCTGCGGCGGCTCGCGGGCCGAGATGGGGCCGCTGCGACTGCCCGAGACAAGAACGGGTCTTTCGTGTTAACCCCCCTGCGCCGCCGAAGTCCGGTGGGAGTCGGGATTATCTCGCCCCCTGAGACGGGAGTGCTGCAAAGTCCATAGTACTCGCTACCCTCTCATTTCTCTCGCGCTTCATGGTGCCTTACAGACGCTTCGCGGCCACCCTGTGTGAGGGGGAGCATCACTAGTTCCATTTTACAGATGAGGAGCTCGAGGCTGAGTGGTTTATTTTGATTTTTTCCCCTACGACCGCCCAGTGAGTTCTTAGCTAAATTGAGACTTGGGGTGCTTTTAAGTGAGCGAGGCAATGGGGGAGAGGGGATTTGTGGCCACAGTGTGGTCATGCTGCGGTGCACCCAAGCAGGTGAAGTGTTTGGGGACGGTTCCAAACAAGTGGCTCCCAGCGTGGCTACCACGGTCGCAGAGACAGCTGCCGTGTGGACTGTGGAGCAGGGGGAAGTGCGCCAGACTGGCCTTTACAAGTGACGTGTCCTGGACTCCCCAGCGCTCCCAGTCAGTTCTTGAGACTGGCAAAGGCTGCTGTCCTCGCGCACCGTGCCTGTGAGCAGCAGTCCTGTTTGTGGGCGTGGCTGGCTGCTACCGTTCATACGGACAGGGGCGCCGAGGCTGCCCTGTTGCCACGGAGCTATTTAGCTTGACCCGCATAGAGCTGTCCGGATTTCCCAGCAGTGCTCCATGTGTGGCTGTGAGCGGTGCTCTGTGGCTCACGGGAACACGCAACCCCGCCCCCACTTCACCTTCAGACAGGTGGGCAGCTCCATGCTCCTGGGTGGCCATGGGGGGTAGCATCTCATTTGAAAACACCCTTTAACCTTGCTCTCCCAAGTCCGCTAAGCTACACAGTCTGTTTTTTCCCATATTCCTCAAAGCTATCAAGCAGATGGGTTGTATGGTTACCGATACAATTGATGATCAGTTACGGTTATTTGGACCCCAGTTCCCAATGCCACAAATACCTTACTATAAGCTCCTTGACCACAGTGGGACTGTGTAGGCATAACTGCTTGCAGCAGACACAATTGTTATACAAAACCTAAAATCTTGTCTCTGTGGCTGTTGTTTCAAAAGCCCTTATTTCCATCTTTCAGGGACTTCCCTTTGTGTTTGCATTGGGGTTGAGCCTAGAGGGCCCTGATCTGGGTTCCATTGTGCAGTGCTGTCTGTAAGCAGAATGCTTTAAAGAAAAATCTGAGCAAATATCTCAAGTTGCTAAAGAAAAATAGGTTCCAATTTTATTTGCTAGCTGTTCTTGCCAGCATCTTTCCTTAAAAATGTCCAGAGACACTTGGTGCAAAACAAACAAAACTACAAGTCAGAAAGCTCAAAGTCAGTGTTTCTACTTACTTACCTCTATAGTCCATAAAGGCAATAGATTTCAACAGCATATGCTGTGGGTCAAGCGGCTCGTTAACAAAATCCATCAACTAGAAAGCTTATTTCTAAGATGCTTATTACTAAAAGGTTATGCTTCACTTTTCTGAGTCTGTATTCATTATTTGGGATAGAGGATGTTTTTACGCTTAACCTAAGTGTGTTCCATGTTGGAAATGTGCATTTAGCATAGCACCAGCAGGTCTATGCTAGCTACTCATTTGTTCCATACAGTGAGCCGAAATGGCTTTCGGGCCCATCGTACAAGCCAAGCACCAGCATATAGCTGTTGCAATCTGCAGGACAGAGAGGGCACGTTCACCACACACTTACCTGGGCCCCAGGGAGAAGTGGTAGCAGTAGGAGCAGTGGTGGGTCCTGCCGCTGTTCCTGCCACCACCGCTCCCCAGGACCCACTCCAGCTTCTGCCACCACTACTTGCTGCTCCCCAAGGCCTAGCTCTGCTCTCCAGATACCGTGGGGGTGGGGGGCAAGTGAGGTATGGCAGCAGCAGGTTCTGGGGAACAGTGAGCTGATGCTTCTGCGATTTTGTCAGCAGTACTGCTGTTGTGCCCCCCTCCCCCACAACTCCTGGGTTGCCACTGCATGTACCAAGTATGTATACACAACCTCATATGTATTGCCCTTGTTGGCCATCCTGAATGGGGTACCAAATGTAGTTTGTATTAACACCCAGAGGAAATTTTCAAATCCCTTTTGGGATCATTCAGAGAGCAAAACTATATCAAGAGTGAATCTGAGACCATTCACTTCCTTCTAAAATTACCTCTGCTAAATATTTTTCTAAGAGGGGGGTGAAATGTAATGTTTGACTATTATATTTAGGGACCTTGCTTGTAAGGCAGAGCTGGGACACCTTCTCCTTCCCAGGGCCCACTTTGAAAGTTAGTACAAGCTCCAAGGGCTGCATAGAAGCAGAGGTGGTTATGGGGTGCGCTCAGGAAGAGGAGAGTCCCGATAATGGAGCTATCCCTTATTCCTGTCTGTGCGTGCCCTCATCGTTGCTCCCATACCTGAACTCAGTCTCTCAGTGCTTGAGGAGGGTAGGAAGTGGATTCTAGGACCAGATCCAGGCACTGGAAAGGGGCCAGATTAAAAACTAGTTGTGGACTGCATTTGGCTTCCAGGTCTGAGGTTCCTCACCCCTGCTCTATGGAACAAATACAAAGAAAAGCTATTGAGGAAATGCTGCTTGGAATTCTTGATATTCCATGTTGACTGAGTTAATGCTAAGATATTGTCCTCCAAAATGTGTGGAAATATCCAGTTTTTAAGATGTACATGGATATGAATACAGTTGTACCGTAGAAACCTTAGCTTAGTTTGCATTTAAGAATTTCTCATTTAAGTGATTCTGTACAAGTCAGTTTTGTAAGACAATGATCACATGGAGTGAGAAATCCAGTTTAAACATGAAGGAAACAAAGTTTAGGTGGTTTGTGAGAAATTTGACAAACTAAACTGGAAAGCTCCTACCTACCCTTTACAAAATTAAGTAGCTAAATTTGTCAATGAAATTTGAACAGTGCAAGCCAAAAACTTTTTCTTCAACATGTATTTAAAATCCTCTTTCTATTTTTAGACCTCCTTTGTTGTTGATGAAGTGAGTAACATCATAAAAGAGGTAAGACATTTGTTTACTTGGGCTTTTTTAACCTTGCATGTACTGTCATCAGTATTCAGCTGTATTGAAGAGAATTGTCTCTTAAAAGTTAGGAAATATACATCTGTACATAGGCCCTTCCTAGTACTGGACAACCTCCATTAAAACCTAGAGTTGTATGCTGGCCCCCTCTATTTTCAGTAGGATAAACTTCACCCGTGTTGTGTGTGTCTTAACCTTGAAGATTTTTCCACTATCATGAACTATGTATTTGATTTTTAAATACAATATACTTAAAATAAATTTGAAGCTAATTGTATTGCTGTACAAACGTTGCTAAGCAACTTACCTTATGTTTACAAACCTCAGATCTGTTAATGGCAACCACAACTTCAGTAGTCCAGTTCCAATGCATAGATGGGATTATGGCAAACTTGAGTTTAAATAGACTAATAAAACCAAGCTGCAGCCCAGTGTCAATTGTCAGGTGGAATTACTGCAGTTCACATTTGACAGTGCTTTAAATCTATTACAATCAAAAACTCCATTCATACGTTGCTATGTACATTATGTTCTTAACTTTTCAAGGAAGAAAACAAAATTCTTGTGAAGGAAAATGTTTGCTCTAAAATGATACATTTGCTTCTGCTGTCTAGTCATAAAAGCTTGCTGCATACTTTGGCTGTAAACTGTTCAAGTTGTATAAGTTGTATTCGTTTCAATGGAACTTGCACATTTACAGCATCTTGAGAATTTCCTGTTTGAGAAACACCATTAGGCCATACATCTGAGACTTGGAAGCTGTTAGTAGAGACGGATTTTAAAAAAAAAACAACCCACCATGGCCCAATTTTACATTTTAGCCTATATTTATCAATAGGCACAAGAGAAAAATATTAAGGATTTCTTTGCAAGATCAGTTTCTATATGATCTTTTAATGGAGAACAAGAGTTTTTAAAATGTTACTTTAGGGCCAGCTGTCTGCATTGAACACATGTGGTGGTGTCAACCTAGTACTGTGTGTGCATTGGCATCAGAATGTTTCCACTTATTTTAGTCCTGGGGCAGCAGTGAATTGCTGCATTTCCTCATCTGGATCTGGGGCACAGATGTAGAATCAAAATAAAATCAAATACTGAAATAAAACAGAACCATGATAAAGAATGGTCATGTGGAATGCTTTACTCTTCAGCTGCTAAAAGTTAATTCCAGTGTGTTGGTAATCCAAGTGTTAGTGACGTTTAAGTTAGTCAGATAAGTAGTTTAAAATGTGGGATATTAAAGAGGTTTTAATGGTATGATAATACCAACTTCATTATATTTGCCCCTTACAGGCCGTAGAAAGTGCTATAGGTGGCAATGCCTACCAACACAGCAAGGTGAACCAGTGGACTACAAATGTGGTGGAACAAACTTTAAGCCAACTTACAAAGCTGGGGAAACCTTTCAAATATATTGGTAAGTTGCTGATTGATATGCTGGCTTTTATAATTATAAAGACTGCAGAAAAATAGTTATTAAAATGAATCCCAAAGCTTTTACAAAAGCTGCTAAATCTCCCAAATTAGTAACAAGATACAGTGACCATGATTCAGCTAAACATACCACCAAGGCACAGGCAGCAGTCCCGATCAAGCGCCGGTGCCCACCCCACATGTGCCAGTGGAGTTGCCAGGTCGGGGTGGGATGCTGGCAGTCAGAGCCCAGTGGCGGTGAAGGAAGTCAGCCCTCTCTTTGCAACTCACTGGCCATGCCCCCTGCACCAGGGAGCACAGGATTTGGAGTGAAATACCAAGGCGACCCATGGTGCCAAAATGCCTCCCTAATGGAGCTTGGGTCCCTGAAGTTGCCTTGGTCACCTGTACGATTCCAGTGACTGGCTGGAGCAGAGGCTGTGCAACAGATGGCTGGCTGGTGCCTGAGATTCTGGTGAGGCTAGGGAATGTGTCCAGGAAAGAACACTATTCACATCCTCTAGCCACTCTTGCACATGCCCCATCCCCCATTAACTCACACCCTGTTCCCCCATTTAGGGAGGAGATAGAAGCAGCCCAGCAGAAGTAGCATGCTTGTGTAAGGATCTCCTTTCAGTCCCTGCTTCCAGAGCTCCTTAAGCCTAGGGCTGGTGGTCTGCCAAATTCTGAAAAGGGGCAACTAATCTATCAGCTCATTACTGTTCTGTGACATGGCACAGAGAAGGGGCAAAAGCACTGTGCATAGGGCAGTAAAGAGCTGATGGATTAGTTG
Source organism: Sphenodon punctatus (assembly GCA_003113815.1). NCBI lineage: Eukaryota > Metazoa > Chordata > Lepidosauria > Sphenodontia > Sphenodontidae > Sphenodon > Sphenodon punctatus. The sequence continues at coordinate 4,096,407 of QEPC01004965.1, read as the reverse complement.
TCCTCAGAGTTGGGCAGAACAGCAGCCTGGGCTTAGGGAGCTCTGGAAGTGGGAACTGAAAAGTCAGTAAACAAGTATGCTACAGCAGCCTAGCACCAGCTTGAATTCCCCTACCCTGCTCCCTTTCTGGAAACAAAGCGATAGCCATAGCAATCCAGAAGGCAGGATTCCTCAGTGGGGCTCAGCAGTGGGTGAACTGCTACTGTGAGTGTCTCAGCGCTGTGCACCAACATACCAGCAGAGGCTCAAAATGCACATGGAGCCCTGATGGTCCCCCAACCATTCCAGCAATGGGCTTTCTGTTGGGTGGGAGGGAGGGGATCTCAAGCTTGCTGTGGCAACCACCCTTTCTGCTTTGGGGATGGGAAATGTTGGGCACTGTGCCCCTAGCATGTGCAGCACCGCTTCTAAAGGCTGCAGGAGCTACTTCACCCCAGGCTTGTTAAGCACATTCTCTGGGGGGAACAGCATGATTCATGCCTGCTCTGGTGACCATTGGCTCACCTCTGTTCCAGGTGTTCCCCTCGGTCTTATTGAATCTGACCCTCTCTCCAGGCCCTGCCACCCTCAAATTGGACATGTCTGCAGCAGGTGCTGGAGGATCAATGCCTCCTGCTGGTGCATCCCCTCACATGCCAGAGCACAGCTGGATTGCTTGTGTGAACAGGGTTGTAAAAATCCACTTGACTTGCTTACCCTGGAGATGTGAACTTGTACAGCTCTAAGCCCTCTTCGTAATGGCAAGTTCCAATCTTTTATGCCTGGCTAGTGAATCATTAATATTTTACAGCCCTGCTTATGCACTAGTATATTTTCCTAAATTATGAAATCTTATGTTTTGGAGAAGACAAACAGCAGTTTGCTAATCAGTATTTTAGTGTGCCATCTCATCATGAATTGATGCTCACAACACTCTTATGAAGAAGGGGTATTACTAGAATTCCTGTCCGTGAGAGTTTGGGTGGTGGGGGAGGAACAGATTCAATGACTTGCCCAGCAATGCACAAAACATTCCTTGGCAGAGGTGGGGATAGAATGCATCTCTCCTGAGATACAGTTCTGTGCTGTACTCTTTAGAAAGCACCTTTCCTGTTAGAGGCTTTGTAGACTTGAACTGTTCTTGAATTTTTTGTTTCTTATATACAGGGGGAGACTAATTTAAGACACTTGGTTTTTATGTGACTTATTTTACTGAATTAAACTTTAGTGGTTTTGAATTAGCTCTACTATACTATTTTGAGTCTTCCTTTTTTGCCAAGAGACTTTGTGGGGAAGATCAAATTTAGCATGTGGTACAGAAGTTGTGGAATTGAGAGGGTGATAGCATTTGTTGAAATGCTTGAACTAGGATTGCATATAAGTCTATGGAGATTTTTCTAATCGAAGGTTCTCTTCTACGTTAACAGTGACCTGTGTGATTATGCAGAAGAACGGTGCTGGACTACACACAGCAAGTTCTTGCTTTTGGGACAACTCCAGTGATGGTACAGGAATGACTTAGCTTTGTCCTCTGGGTTCTTTCATATTATTAAAAGCTGCCCCGGGGTACCTGACAGGTGTTTAGCCAGCTCTGGGAGTAGCTCTGTCTGCAGTTTCTGTGGTGGAAGCCTTCCCACGTTCATACTTATTATCCCCATCTTCGCCTTGGTTCTAGCAGGAGCACTCTACCCCTCAGTAAGGGATTCTCCAGATGAATTTTCACCAGAATGTACTGGGCTAGGCTGCAGGGTAACCGCCTCTGCTGAGGCTAGCTAGCATTTTGTGTGGTGAAAAGGGCCTTTTAAATAAAGCTTTATGTAATATTGCACTCTTAGTATATAGGAGGTGTGGCTAAAAGTGAATTTTAAAACAATAGTGTGGTATAGTTTAAACATTTCAAAGATTGTCTAGCCATTGCTAAAGCTAGCTAGCAAGGCTTATTGTAGTTGATGGAGTCACTCCTTATGTTTGATATACATGGGCAAAAGCATACTGTGGCCTGCTTTTAAATATTCTCTTCTTTCTTGCAGGAAACTGCACTGTGAGATGGGAGAACAAGACTATGTACTGTATTGTCAGTGCCTTTGGACTTGCAATATAATTAATTGCCTTGGAATCATTCAGCTTTCTACTGACATGTCAACGTTTCTATTCCATAGTCCACTCAAACTGTGAATTTGCTGAACTGTTTTTAAAAGTACTTCATGTAGTTCTCTCAGCTGTAGAAATGTGAAAACAAATCCTGTGCTGTTACATGCACTATACATTTCATTTTATCACCACCAATGCTGATACGCTGTCTTAACACACCTCAAGGACTCTTCAAGGTGCTAAAACCTGATATCTGCTGCAGTATCAACCCTTTTTCAGCTTTACACCCAAACTAAATAAGACACTAAATACCACACTTTGTACTTCCTGATTACTATTAAATTATTGAAGTTCATAATTTGTGTTCTTGTCTAAAAACTAAGATATAACTCTTCAGTAAGGTATCTTAGAACTGAACAGTGAGTTTCCCTTATATAATACTACTAAAGTTAAACTACAAGAACGCTGATGTACAGAGGAAACTGACAATACTTCAGTCTTGGTATGGAAAGATCAGAGATGGGTAAATAGCGTAGTGGCTTGGGAGCTGCATGTGGGCTCTTAGACATGTTTGTGTGGAGTTAGTGTGCCCATGTAGCTTCCTCATTTTTTCACTGGGCAGTTACCTGCTGCCTCTGGGTGCCAGTAGTGGCTGCCCAGTGCTGGGTGTTCAGTGATCTTTGCTGGTGCACAGAGAAAGCAAGACAAGTGAGTAATCAGCCCTGGGCAGCATATGAGGCATGGGCTGAGGGAGGGGAAGCAGCTCTGGGGCAGTGGCTGGGGTAGAGTGATGTGCCTGGCTATATGAGATCTCTACCTGCAGCTCTTGGGATTAAGAACTTTGTCCACCACTGGCAAAGTCTATCTTCTCAAAAGCTTGGTAAAAAGTTAGTTGCTTCCTCTCTCTCAACAGAAGTTCAAAAAATGTCTTATGCCAATCATGTTACAGGTAGATAGTTCAATACTGCTTTCTAATACTCAGGTCCTGGATCAATCTTTGCGGTCTGCGGGGCGTGCCTTCTTGGAGGTTAGCGGGGGGGCCACAATGGAGAGGGCATTCTCAGTGGTTGCACCATGGCTGTGGAACGCCCTCCTGGAGGAAGCTCAACTGGCCCCGAGTCTGCTGGCCTGCCTGGCGGATAAGACCTGGCTGTTCTTCCAGGTCTTTGGGGAAGGGAATGGGTGGGGAGGTTTTGAGTTATAATCTGGGGCGTTTAGGTTTTAATTGTATTTTTAGTTATGTGTTTTAAAATGTTAGCTGCCCCCAAGATGTTTGTAGCAGGAGAGGGTGACAAACATTTGAATAAATAAAAATACCACAGCTGGTGAATAGGGAAAGTTTAATAATTTAAAAGACCTATCTGGTCTCCAGCTGGATAATGGGCAGTCACAGAAACTGGGCACTTAAGGAGAGTAATCCATTCGTTGTGGTTCTAAGCTACTGGCAGTCAAAGAGTTAGGGATGCCCTGAACACACAGATGCATTTCCTGTCCTGCATTAAGTATCAATGGATGTGTCTTGTGAACTGGTCTAATTATTTTGAACCCAGCTGCAGCCAAGTTTCCCAACCTTACGAAGAGTGTACTAAACTCATTACATCTGAGCCACATACTCCCTGTTCCCCTCCTATTAGTGCTGCTGGCAGAGCCCCCTGCTCCTGTCCATTCTTATGGGGTGGGTGGGAGAGTGGCTGAGAAGACACTTGCCTCTGTAGATGGGGCTATACCTGGTAGGTGCTGGCTCAATGGATCTGGCCAGCAGGATGGTAAGCATGGCCCTGGACTTGCTAGGAAAGAAAGACAGCCTCACTGAGAATTGGGTGTTTAGGTAACAGCTATGCTAAGCATGCCACTGTCTCCCCCATCCTCAAAAAGCCCACCGTGGACCCATCTGATCCCTCTAGTTATCGGTCAGTCTCCCTCCTTCCCTTTGCCTCAAAGCTTCTGGAATGTGTTGTCTACTCCCGCTCCCTGGACCCTCTCCAATCTGGCTTCCACCCCCTCCACTCTACTGCAACTGCCCTGGCCAAGATCACCAATGATCTACTTGTCACTAAATCTAAGCACCACTACTCCATTCTTGTCCTTGACCTTTGACACTGTCGACCACTCGTTCCTCTTGGACTCGCTTTACTCTTTGGGCTTCCGCGGCTCTGTCCTTGACTGGTTCTCCTCCTGCCTCTCTGACCGCTCCTTTAATGTCTTCCTCCCTGGGTCGACCTCCCCCTTTCGGTTGGGGTCCGCCAAGGTTCTGTCCTCGTCCCTCTCCTCTATTTACACCCTGTCCCTTGGCAAAATTATTGCCTCCCATGGATTCCAATATCCTCTCTATGCTGATGACACCCAAATCTATCTTTCTACCCCCTCTCTCCTCGTCAACTGCCTCGGATATCTCCGCCTGGATGTCCTGACGTCAACTCAAGCTCAACATGGCCAAGACCGAACTCATTTTTCCTCCCTCCCCTTCCTCTCCCTCTAACCTGACCATCTGCATTGATGGGGTCACCATCCATCCTGTTCTCCAAGCCCGTAGCTTGGGCTTCATCTTTGACACACACCTCTCTTTTAAACCTTACATTGACTCTGTGGCCAAATCCTACCGATTCGCTCTCCACTTTGCTCGCATCCGCCCTTTTCTCTCTTATCTCTTCGGCCAAAACCCTTGTTCATGCCATGGTTATCTCTCGCCTCGACTACTGCAACCTCCTCCTTGCTGGCCTCCCTCGCTCTCACCTGTCCCCCCTTATCGCAATCCAAAACTCCGCCGCCAAGGTCATTCACTCTGCCCGTCGCTTCGACCATGTGCAGCCTCTCCTCTTCTCCCTTCACTGGCTCCCCCTTCCTGAACGTATTCTGTTTAAACTCCTGGTTTTCACGTTCAAATCACTCCACAACCAAGTTCCCCCCTACCTCTCAGACCTAATCTCTTTACGCACTCCTGCAGCTGCTCTCAGCTCTTCTGTTGTCCCCTCCCTCATTTCTCCTGCTCACCTAACCACCTTCGACCATTCTCCCTTGCTGCCCCCCATGCCTGGAACTCCCTCCCTGCTCACATCTGCCTTGTCTCCTCCCTCCGCTCCTTCAAATCCCTCCTCAAGTCCCACCTTTTCCTTGCTGCCTTTCCCAATGCCTGCTAGTCTTTCCCCGTACACTTACTGTCTGCCTTCCTCTGCAGACTGCTGCCACCAACCTCTTTGTAACCAAGCCAAGCATATGCACCTGAGACTTCGCATCTGCTTGAATGTTTTTGTCTTCTCCCGTCTCTCCCACTGTCCCCTCTCCCTGTCTCCCCCCTTTGTCTTTTAGATTGTAAGCCACAGGCAGGGACTGTGTCTAGTTCTATGTTCTGTACAGCACCAGGCCACACGACTGGTGCTATATAAATATTTATAATTATAACCAAACCTACATATTTTATTAACCCATCTCTAAGATATACTCTTCAGTTAAACCCTGCACTGAGGAAACTGCATCTGTTAACTATTGGGAGATTTGAGCACAGAACACTGGAGGCTAAAACAATGGACAAGCACCTGTATTCAGCATCCTACTCACTGGCACCAAGACAAACTGATCAAATTGCCTCCTTGAACATCTCTTACTCCTGTTGGACTTCACAAAATTAACAGATGAAAACCCTGAAGAATTTTGCAAAGGTGGTATACAAAATGTAAGTTTCATCCATGTATGACAGAATTGCCATAGTACCCAAGAGCTTTGGATAACCAGGAGAGAATATTTACATAATCATGGTTTCTTCCCTGCCCCACCCCCCCCTTTCTTCTTTTTTGGGATACATCCCAAACTGTCAACCATGGAGTATTATAAACTTCTTTACATCCACCACGCTCGCTTCAACTGTCAGTGCAAGAGCTAGAACATGGAAACAAGCAACCCCTCCTTTGTAGACAAAACTTGGCCCATTTTTACTATGAAAAACTAGCCTGCCTTATTAAAGGGCAATTATAAGGAATTTGTGGCTACTTGGTTGCCTTGCTATGACTTTCTCACCTATGAGGAGCCATCTGTGCTCAGTGTGACTGCTTCCATTCACTTCCATGAATTAGGATTATAGGGCACCATCTTGAAAATATTTACTTCTGAGCTGTGTCTTCAATGGGACTATTCATACTACCATTCCTGTTCAGGTGGGAGGCTTGCAGGATTACATCTTCTGCATCAATTCTACACCCACCCTTCTATTTCTAGGTACTTTTATGAAAGTCAATGAAACTACTTCATGTAAAGTTAATTGTATGTAAGGCTTCAGGATTATGGCCTTAATGCAGAACATAGTTTGAGCCATCTTTTTGAAACTTGATCTCCAGCCATTTTTCTATTAATATTGTATATAAAAGCAAATAATTTACTAAAAATGAAAGGCTCATTGAGCCAACATTTATATGATCAATAACGGTAAGAAAGCTGCCCTTTGAAGACACATACCCTAAAGAGAGGGTCCATTTGAGTAGATAGCTATTTTAAAAACACATGAGCTAGGTGTGTTATAGGAAGCAAAATAGAATAGGTTCTGGTTCCTGAAGTTTTGAGTAGGAAAAAAGTACAAAAACTTGGTGGCCTAAAAGCCAGACATCTATAATTAACAGTGCCTCAAGGAAAACATACCAAGTGAAAACAAAGATTTACACAAAATATATATGAAAATACATGGATAAAAGGGAAGTGTTTTATTACACCAGAGGTTTGTCAAGTGCATTTTGCAACAAAGTGTAGAGGTTGACAAAGAGGGTAGAGGGGCTAAGTTATGGAAAAACAAGTTGAACAATATTGGTCAGAAAAGCATAAATTGATTTCTGAAGTAGTCTATTTACTCTAACCATACATATTTCTAATTATTAACTGGTTCGCAATCAATGGTAATTTTTAAGAATGGTCAACATCTTCGATTTTAATATTTAAAAGGTTTTAAAACTTGATTTAAATAAGCCAGATTTTTAAAACCAGTTCTCTGTTGTACAAATTAACTCTACTCCAACCCTCCTCTCTGCGTATGAAGCAGAGTACAGTCTCTACTATGACACACTGACAATTGCTGGGCTGGAAAAGACATCAGAGGAACATTTTATTACAACATTGTAGCCAAGGCTGTACAATCCACTTGCTTGTCTGGCAAGGCAAGTGGAAGTGAATATGAGCAAACAGGCAGACTTACATCCCTGGGCTCCCTTGCTCACTGCAAGCCCAGCCTGGTCATACAAAAATAGATAAATCTAAAAAAAGAATATTCTGCCTCACTCAATTCTGCTATCTCCCTCGCTAGACAGCAGTACTATGCCTCACACATTGCGTCCTGCTCCCTGGACCCTCACCGCCTCTTATCCACCTTTGACTCCCTTCTCAAACCCCCCTGTCCTCCTCCTCCCTCTTCTCTCTCCATTCAGGATCTTGCTCTCTTTTTCACCTCTAAGATCGACAAGATCTGCCTGGAAATCGCTTCCAAGTCCTCTCCCCCTCTCCTCCTCCCCCCAACCTCTCTCCTGTCCTCCTTCCCTCCCACCTCCCTTGAAAAATCTCCTCCCTGCTCTCCTCCTCCAACACCTCCACTTGCCCCCTGCACCCCATTCCTTCCCACCTCCTGACCTCCATTGCTTCTACTGTCACCCCCTCCCCTCCTGCACATCATCAACCGCTCCATCCCCTCTGCCTTTAAACACGCCACTGTCTCCTCCATTCTCAAAAAGTCCTGGATCCCTCTCAACCCTCTAATTACCATCCTCTCTCGCTCCTCCCTTTTGCTTCCAATCTCCTTAAACGGGTTGTCTACTCCTGTTGCCTTGACCTCCTCCACCAACTCCACCCTTGACCCCCTCCAATCTGGCTTCCGCCCCCTTCACTCCATTGAAACCACTCTTGTTAAGATCACCAACGATCATCTTATAGCTAAATCTAACCGCCTTTACTCTTATTGTCCTCCTTAATCTCTCTGCTGCCTTCGATACTGTTGACCACTCGCTTCTGCTTGAATCGCTTCACTCCCTTGGATTCCGGGACTCTGTCCTCGACTGGTTCTCCTACCTTTCTGACCGCTCCTTCAATGTATATCTTCCTAATGCCTCTCCCCTACCCCTCTCGATTGGGGTTCCCCAAGGCTCTATCCTTGGCCCTCTTCTCTATCTACACCCAATCCCCAGGCAAACTCATTGCCTCTCACGGTTTCCAATACCACTTATACGCTGACAACACTCAACTCTCTCCACTCCTTCCCTCTCCCCCTCTGTTCAAGCTCATCTCACCAACTGTCTCTCTGATATCTCTGCCTGGATGTCTCAACGCCAACTCAAACTGAACATGGCGAAAACTGAACTCCTTATCTTCCCTCCCAATCCTTCCTNTTGAGAAAGAGAAGGAAGATGTCAAAAAGAAATCAATAGTACTTGATCCCTGCCAAGAATGGTAGGTAAAGCAACCACATCGATCCCCTCTCACTCTCCCATTCAAAACCACTAACCCCCGATCCTCCACCAGTTCCTCCATAAATCTGGCATTGAGGTTTATTATCCGGTCTTGCGTATTACGGGGCGGGACCTCCCACAAAGGGGGAAGGTCCTCATACCCCTGCCAGACCCCCACCCTGGCGTTAAAATCTCTGCCAATGATGAGGGGAACTGTAGGGAATAATAACTGACCTTCCTCAATCCTACAGGAGATTTCCTTCCAAATGCCCTCATCAAAAATCCCAGAGGCTGGCGGAAGAATATAGATGTTACCTATCAGCAACTCTGCTAATGAAGGGAGCTTACAAAGATAGTAAAGATTGTGTTTCGGTGGGCTGTGGCAGAGAAGGGGCTGGGGTAGTTTGGGTTATGTCACTTATTGGACCAGCTGTTGGTGAGAATGAGCAAGCTTTCTGGCCATGCAGGACCCCTTTTCCAGGTTAAATTTAAAAGAAAAAAAAAAGCACTTGCCCTGGCAAGTCCTTACACACATTAAGTCCTGGTACCCAGTATGAGTCAACACTATTTACTGTAACCAAGCCAAGAACGTGTACCTGAGTTCTCGCATCCTCGTGAATGTCGTTTCCCTTGTCTCTCCCTCTGTTCCCCCTTCCCTGTCTCCCCTCCCCCTGTCTTTAGATTGTAAGTTCTCGGGCAGGGACCGTGTCTCATTTTTTTGTAAACTGCCAGGTACATCGCTGGTGCTATATAAATTATTATTATAAATATAAATTATACAAATATAAAATTCATACTATCAGGTGGCCCTGATTATAAGCAATTTTGCTTGCTGTTTGCTCAAAATCCTTACAGGAACTTAAGGAAGTCTGACTCAGATTCCTACTTCATTTATTTGAATTAAGAAACAGAACAGCCATTAAAAACAGAGTGCTATCTTTTTACAACTAGCAATTTTCTAAATAGAGGTAGAATAAAGAAATATAGCCTTACATAGTAAGATTAGTTCCATTCTCTACCATGACAGTAAATTATTTATCCTAAGTGTATCCTCACTTTGTTTGCTTTCAAGCAAGCGTGATTTGATTTTTTTTGTTTACAATTGGGATAATTTCCTGAAACTTAAAACTTACTCATTATGGGGAAATGCATGTTCCCAGTGAACTCATTTAAAATGTCTCATCCAAATATTAGCATTGATCAGATGGTCTGATAATTAAATTCTGTTTCCTTCCTCTAGTAGAGGAAGCAGGGTTGGTTTTCAAATAGATTTTTTTCTCTGTGTGCACCACCTGTTAGTTCACACAGCTTTTAAAACAATAGTCTGAAGATCTGTGCTTTTTGAAAACAAAATGGAAGTATAACTTACTTTCCTAAGCAGGCTAACCCTGCTGTAGAATATTAGGTTACCACCTCAATCCTGGGTAGTCAAAAGTCTATGTAACTAGCAATATAGTGTTTAAAACTCCAGGGTTGCTAGGACAGTTTCAACTGTGTCCTTTGTAGGAGCCAAGCTTTTTTCTACCAAGTTTGCATGTACATCAAGGCAGATATGGAAAGTAAAAAATAGCATTAGCAATAGTTTATCTTTATCTACTAGAAAGAGAAAGAAAAACAATGCAGATACCAAAATACAGTATAAAAACTTTATTATGAACATATTTAACACAAGCGATTTTCATTATGCACATTGTCTTCCAAGTATCTCATCCCCCAATATTTGCTAAAAAGTAAACATTCATTATTTTTCCACCCTTTTGTTTCTCCAATGTACCTGGTGATTTGTCACAAACAGCAGTAACTTCCCCCAAACAGAACACAAAGACATCCCATGAACACCTCCCCAAAGCAGCAGTATATATACAGCTTCTCATTAACACCACTTTATCTTACACATCCTATACCATTTGGGTATACAATTTGCTCCATAATTTTGCTTCATTACATATATTTACAAACTTTTTAATGAATTCAGTTTTACAGTAGCATAAGGAACGTGAGTTTAGTATCAGTTACTGGCACAACTGGAACACATGGCAGAAGTGGAAGCAGCAAAACTATGTAATTACCTTTTGGCTCAAGAAAGCTTACAAGTCAGGAACCCTTTCAAAACAATCTTTTCTTGCTCCCAAAGGAGTTCACAGATCACTGTTGGGTTGGACTTTAATTTCTACTTTAGTGAATTCTGCTATGCTTTAGGGCACACAAAGTATGTTACTTAGCCAGTTTTAACACTGACTGAGACTTTTTAAAGAAAAGTGTATTCAGGAACAAATCCCAATCTCTGAACCATGCAGCAACAGCAAAGTTGGTCTTCAACAAAGGAGATTTTTGCAAGAAAAATCCTGACTCGATATCAAAACTAATCATTTCATTTGAAGCAGACATCAGTATGCTGTACATGTATTTTGTTGACATTATTAATTCTGTTCTGATTTAAATCATTCTTCCTGAAAGCATTTAGTAAAGATTATTTTACTTGATGATTATTTAATGAAAGCCGAACACACTTAACGAGATAACTAGTTCTGTTTTGACAGCCCAGTCAGATACATTTGATTTGGTGGCTGTACTTTCTGGAAGTCTATTACAACTGTACTAAAGTACTTTGACAACTCTGCTGACTGCAGAAAAGCCTGCAACCATCTAGGTGAGTTTCTTACACAGATACCCTTGGCTATCTTTAATTTTATCCTGTATACAAACACTGCTCAGTTACCCAGCACTCCACAAAAAGTTTTCAATCTAACAAGCCTCAGAATAACCTCTTAGGTTCCAATTTGTATCTTTGCTCCGTTTTCAGTCTTTGACACAGCATATGCAATTAAGATTTCCTGCTAGGAATACTAGTTTCCTAGCCAGGTATATTGCATCTTCCCATTTATAACATGGTAAAAGCTGGCAGTCAAACTTACTGTGTTACATTGGAATACCAAACACAGTATGCATGGGAGAAAGGCAGTAAAATACATGATTACTACAAACGAAAAGTAACTTTCCTACATCATGTTTCTAGATTAAAAGTAAATCATTTCTAAAAACAAAGTGCATGTTTTCCTACCCACCTTTTCTATTTTTAAAAAAAAAACCAAAAAAAACCCCCTTTTCCCCTGCTTTAGGAGAGCAATGCAACTATGCTAGAAAAGGGGGCAAATGAAAAAGTGAAAATCAGTCTAGGAAAAATTCCTGGTATTGTAAACCCCACGAGTATTTGAAGTTATGGCTACATTTGAAAGAAAAGCTTTCTTTAGTAACAGAACCCTAACACATACAGCTATTCTATCCAGATAAAAATATATTGTTGAGAAAGCGTTCTGGACCACAGTATGCCCCAAATAGTCTATATGTAGACAGCTGGACTTTTACAGCACAATAAAATGGTACAGTGCCAAGAAGCTTTGTATGCAGAAAACTCTGTATGTGAGCAGTTAAGAGCCTTATCCTGTATTTGGATCTCCTGAGCTCTTTCAAACATCAGTGGGGTTTTTGGGCTGCATAAAGAATATCTGGTTACCAAGCAACATTACCACAACAAACTCAAGAACAAGCAAACCCCGAATTATTGCAATCGTATAAATAATAAATTAAAATAGTTTCCTTTCTGCAGGATTAAAAACAAACATCTAAACAGAATTGAGAACTCACTGGGTGACCTTTGGCCAGTCACAATATTCGCTCAGCCTAACCTACCTCACAGGGTTGTTGTGAGGATTAAAATATTTAGAGTGCCATAGCAGGGGGGCGCTATATAAAAATAAAGATCTGTGTGGGCCCTGTCTTCTCTGAATGTTGTGGGGGGAGAGGGCAGTGCGCACTCCAGCGCCCATCCACACCACACACACCCCCTCTCCCCCCCCAAAGCCAGAGTAGCCTGTGCACAGACAGGGTGGGTGGTGCGTGCGCAGGGCAGCTGTGCATGGGGCCACTCATGTGAAGTGCGCACCCACGTACCCTCCCCCCTGAACCTATCACGGGCCACCCTGTTCACCCATCTCATCTAAAAACACCCTTAGTGTTGAATCATGTTGGAAATAACAGTGGAAATGCAATGAAATTTCACATTCAAATTATTCAATTCTCTACTGTAGAAATGCCTTTGCATGTTGGTCAGTTTCATATAGTCTGTCTCCTTTTGTTTCCATTAATCTTTCATACTGAAACATGCAATTTGCAAAAACCAAAGACAGCAACTCAGGGACAGGAGAGTGCCTCAAAATAAAAAAATTATTAAAGATTGTCAGTGTCCCATAAAACTAAAGCTATATTGGGGAAGGAATATTGGGGGAAACTGCCATTTGAAGGTCATGATCTCAGTAAATATCCTGAGGTTTTGTATCCTACTTTTCTAGTACAGACTAAAAAGGAACAATCCCTTAGAAACAAGTTTGTTTGTTTGCGTTATCTATTTAAATATTTCTAAAGTTGAGATGATGTCTAGTCTGTTCAATTGGTCAGCATACTTTTGTACATGCATTCAGTCTGTCACCAAAAATCACTGTTTCTACGCTGTAGTGTAATTACTATTTTAAAATAAAAAATCAGGGTAATGAGAAACCCATCTTTAGGAAATCTAGTTTAAAAGGAATGTCTATGTTAAAAATAAGAAATTGCATGTTGTACCCTTATAAGAAATGTAACAACTTTCTCCTATGTAAGTACATAGTATAGCTGAACAGTGTTTCCCACTGAGGTCATCCTTCCCCCCCCATTTTTAACTGTACCATGGATTTTGGGTCAATCTGGTCCCAATGAGGTACACAAAATTAATAAAACTTTTTTTAGAAAACCTGTACCACTTTAACAGGACAATTAGCCCCATTAGTGTTGAAGAATAATACATGGAGTATAATGTCCCTCTCTCACCCATTGCAATTTTCTTTTTTAATTGAGAATTTTACTACAATGGTATTGGGGGGTAAGTTTGGTCCCAATGTAATGAATGGGAAAATGAAAGGAGTACACGCTTAGGGATACTGGGGTTATATTCGCTCCAAACACGTACTGCTTAAACAAGAACCTGTTCTTTTCCACTGAGTGTTCTCAAAGTAGGAGAAGGACAACAATTTAGCATTTTGTCTGTTTTCGTAAATGTCATTTTGTGTGTGTAGAGAGAGATATCAATCACTACAAGGGCACTGGAGTCAATTATGCCAAGGTGAAAACTCACACTTACCAACTTCAATTTTGTTTTATGTTTACATAGCACTTAACCATTTCATAGTGTGGACCTTCAAATACGGTTGTTTTCATCATACCTACTTGCAGTTTTGTATTGAAAAAAAAAATCACCAGTTAGGTCATTTATTTTTGTTACTTTTGCAGTTTGAGCATCTTATGTTTTGGTTTTAAAAAAATATAATAATAATGGGGGGGAGGGGTGTCAATTCAACCCCCCAGTACCATCATTGTGGGACGTTACTGCTAACATTGCGGGTACTATTGACCACAAGTACCTTTGTGTGGTAGTACTGTATTTCTATACCACAAACAACTCTTAATCATTTTTTTAAAATTATGTTAAACGAATCATTTTCAAATTGTTCACATTTATTTATTTTTTCAATTGTGACTTAATTGGGGTCTATTATACCCTAATATGATATTAATACAGTATGTTAATCTAGCTGTATTAATTTGCTTTTACCCTTTTTTTATTTTTATTTTTGGTGATGGAATTCCTAAGAACTCTCCTCCCATACAAGTTAATTTCTGTACTGGTTATATTATACAATTGTGATTACATATTTTGTTCCTTGGTTTATTGGTCTTTTATGCTGATAAATGTAATTGGCAATTTTTTTCATCTCATAAGAAAAGATCAGTTTAAATACAGTGCTGATCAGTAAACTTCAAATGCTATTCCCAGGAAACAGGAGCATGGAAACTTGCTCTTCTTAAGGAATTCAAGGGGTGGGGGTGGAATTGCCATTCAGCTTTTGAACCATAAAGTAAGGGAGCGGAAGAAGAAGGAGAGGCATTTGATTTAAGCCCAGTTGGAACTGTGAGCAAAAGCCAACAACCACATAACGGGCTGTGTATACCATCCTCTGAACTAACAGCAAAGAAGCAATAATAAATCAGCATGAGGTCAACGAACAATCCTAGATGAAATTAGACTCAAGTTTTCATGGTTTTGGCAGCCTGTTTTCTACTTACATCCTTCCACAAACAGTATTTTCTAAAGCAAGAGTTCTTTTTTTAAAAAAAAGCATTTGGTTTCTTTATAAGCCTCAATTACAACTTTTTCAAGCATTTCTTTTTTCCCCTTCAGTTTTGTTTTAACTCTGTAAACAGAAATGAGAAACAGGAAGTCGTTCCCTCAAAGACAGAGTTCAGTTGAAAACAATGTGTGAAAAAGCGATCTCGAAAAACCTTGTGATCACTTTCTTTTTCACTGAGTGGGTCTTCCCTACACGTACTCAATCACTGTCCGATTCTTCCTTATACTTGGCTCTGATGGCTTGACCATTCTGGAGAGGCATTTCTTCATAGTCGCTCCTGTTAACCAAACAGATCTTTGAGCATATCTTGAACATACGCTGCCATGTTCTTAGTTTTAAGTGAGCAGTGAAACAACAAGCCAGGATTCTACACCAATTTGAAAAACAAGTTAGCTGTGGATGCTATCGTTCAAATGGACTTGCTGTTCCCGAAATAAGTATATCATGTAAACAATATTCCTTTTCTATTTCAAAGTCACCCTGAATATTCTATTTCTCTTGTGATGCCTACACAATCCTATTAATTATGACAACGGGGTAGATGGAACGAAAGTGACTGATCAAAACTCACACACAAACATGACAACATTACACTTATTAGCTGTGCTCATAGCAAGCCTGTGCAAAATACTAGGGTACTCCTGTTACCTATTTCTCTCACTCATCTGGGGCATCTTATCTTTAATATTGTAGGCTAGTATCTTAAAGGGGACATGACCTGGTTAGAACATCTACTTATTACATTACCAAACCTTTGTTCACATTATGACTGTGATGGCAGCAATTATTCTGGATTTCAGTATTTTGGAGAAATTTTGGATACTTAAGACAGGCAGTACCTCGACACAATGGCTATTTTAAGTTATGGCTTAAATGACTCAATCTACCTTCCAACAACAATCTGCTTCCTGATCCGGACATAGGCTCTAACTACCCACTTACACCCTTTCTCAGTACAGCCTGCTGCCATTTTCACACCGAATAGTAACTCTCGTCCCTCTTAAGTTTTGAGAAGGGTACTGCCATGACACTAAAAGAAAATGGAACCCAAGGACAAAAAATGTCATTACGTTTGTCTTCAGCAGTAAAGCAACTCAAAATTAAAAAGTTTTCATTCTCATCTACACTCTGCTTACTATGTCTAGATTTTCAGTGAACAAACCTGAAAGCCCACAATTTGTTATTTATTTTAAAAGAGGCGAGATTCTCCTCTAGTTAATATTCATCACAACAAGCATTACTTACCCATATATCACATCATCATCTGAGTCGTTCAGCATGGAAAAGGCTGGATTGTCTTTCAGCTGAGACTCTGTGAAATTTATATATACATGGATCATTTACAATTTCTGGTTACTGCTAGACTTCAAACTTTCAGATGAGACTGACTCAGCCATTATCCAGATGAAGTGAAGATCTGGCAGCTGTTAAAAAGTTTGCAATGGGTCACTTTCTGTATAGTTATGATCTCCCTCCTCAATCGGAAGCTGCAACTGATTCAGAATACGGTGGCCCATCTTCTGAAAGGGGCGGGCCGTAGGGAGCACATAGCAACAGTGCTCCGAGTTCTGCACTGGTTGCCTATAGCGTTCTGAGCCCGATTCAAGGTGCTGGTTTTAACCTTTAAAGCCCTACACGGCTTGGGCCCCTCCTATCTGAGAAACCGCCTCACTCCTTGGGTTCTGGGGCAATTCTTGTGGTCCGCTGGGGGGCCACAATGGAGAGGGTGTTCTCGATGGTTGCACTGCAGCTGTGGAACTCCCTCCCGGAGGAAGCTCAACTGGCCCTGAGTCTGCTGGCCTTCCACTGGGCTTGTAAGACCTGGCTATTCGTCCAGGCCTTTGGGGAAGGGAGTGGGTAGGTGGGGGAGACGGGTAGCGGGTGGGGGGGTTCGGTTGAGTTAGGGAGGGTTTGGGTTATTTTAATCTGGGGATTTTAGGTTGTTTTAATCGTATCTTAGTTATGTGTTTTAAAATGTTGTTAGCTGCCCCGAAATGCTTGTAGCAGGAGGGGGCGGCATATAAATTTTAATAAATAAATAAATAAAATAATAATCCCTATACAGATAGAAAGTTTTGTTCTTATAAGATCCAGCTATTTGCTTACATTCATATCCTACCCTAATCCCAAAGGCTCCGGGCGAGCTACAATAAAACCATATGCATATAGTCCTCAATCTCCTCTAATGGAGGTTCAAGACGTCTGCAACGGCTCCATTTACCACATTTCCAAAATAAGTTTCGTGAGAAACTGCCCTGCCCCAATATACAGTGTTTGCCCCTTGTGAATAACACATGGTAGTTTCCATAAAAGTGACACAATGTTTAAAATAGAAAACTAAACACTCACTGATAAAGATCTATATCTTCAACATATACAATAAAAATGAGAAACAGGAGCACTGGTGGATTATATGAATTTATGCTGCTGGTATTACTAGCTACACAAAGCCACAAGTCCAAAAACCTAAGCAGTTTGGACTATATGTTTAAAACAAAAACAAAGCATTAATGAATCTGCAGTGTATGAAGATTCTAGAAGATATCAAATGGCATGTCAGCTTTTCACAGTAGAAATCTGGCAAATGCACAAGAGCTCACTTACCATACAGTGCATTCTTTGATGGGGAATACACAAAAGCTAGTGTGTATAGATAAAAGTTCAACAAACCATAGAACGATAAGAATTCCGCTGGTGATAACAGTCAAGGATATCATACAATGTAGCTAAAGACAGCTTTACTTTTTAACCAAACAACAACAGGCAAGGGCTTTCATCCACAGTTTTAGCTATGATTTTAACCATAAACCTGTCCTGAAGAGATCAGATCCCTTCCTCCCACCCCTCACTCTGCCCTCACATACACACACACACACCCATACGAATTGTCCCGTCTTTGGCACATTCCAAGGCACTGATTGTAGCTGTGGATTTTGGGACAAGGAACCTAGTTTGTAGAGAAACAGGCTGAAGCCATCAAATTCATTTCACTGTCACCATGGAACAGCCATCAGATTGTAAAAAGTTCAAGTCACTGCCAACCTGGGTGAGAGTTAGGCCCTTTTCAGACGTGTTGAGGTGCGGGGTGGATGGGAGTGCACCTCAGTGGGTGTGCGGTGCTTGGGCGGCCGTTATACGGACACACACCCATCTCCACCGATCTTCACGCATGGAGCCATTGCCATTTTGGCCAATGGCTCCATGCACAGGCGATGGGTGGAGGTGGGTAGAGCGCAGAATCATGCACGCACACCCACCCACCCACCTGCTGCAGTGGTCACACGGGCAGCCCGCAGCCATTCCCACATGTGGGCATTTGGGGGGGGGGGGGGAGGGGGTCTCGTGTGAAAAGGGCCTTAAATTGGCAATCCAGAGGTAAATGATAATTGACCTCTCTCAGGACATTCACATGTCTACTAAAACTGAGAACAAGTTAACAAAACTCCTAAACGTTTGAGAAGGGTACTGCCATGACACTAAAAGAAAATGGAACCCAAGGACAAAAAATGTCGTTACATTTGTCTTCAGCAGTAAAGCAACTCAAAACTACTGTAACGCGCTCTACGTGGGGCTTCCCTTGTTCCTGGCCCGGAGGCTGCAGCTGGTGCAGAATGCGGCGGCCCGTATTTTTAAATGTTTTTATTGTTGTAAACCGCCCCGAGCTGCTGTGCAGGATGGGGCGGTATAGAAATCTAATAAATGAAAAAAATGAAATGAATGAAAATTAAGAAGTTTTCATTCTCATCTACACTCTGCTTACTGAAAGTTACAATGAAAGGATATAATTCTGATAGTGAGTTGCCAGCTCAGGTACAAAGTTGTCCTGTAGAACTTGTGCTCCAAATCGCAGATATAGTATAACAATGCTGCAGGACAAAAAAAGTAAGGGGGAATATATCACAATACTGTGGATAGATCCACAATGAACTATAACATTTAGTTGTAACTGGGAATAAAAGGAAAATTAACATAAAAGGGGATTTTCTGTTGAAAAAAATAGCTTTATGGATATTAAGGTACCAAAGATACATAGCTATTTATTGTAAATGACATTTAATTTCAGAGACCCCATTTAGAATGGTTCTCTCGTAATTAAGATTCAACATCCAATGAACAGATAACAAAACAGTCATTTTTCTGCATTTGCACAGAATCTCAGCTGTGTGATTTGATCCCACAGCAATGGGGGCCTTAAGAGAAGCTAGTTTAGAAAGAAATATACAATAGAAATGAAGGAAATGCATATACTACCTCCAGTTATGGGCAGAGACAATAACTTAAAGCAGCTGAATTGGTCTCTTATCCTATATTGGGACACATGCTTTTTGCCCACTTCAGAAATGCACCAATAATTTGACAAGACCCCAAAGACGTTTTCTAACTTACATTAAAATGGATCGATTGCAGCTGACCACATCTTTAACATGGATGTGTGTCTCATGGGGATCACGGGTTAAAGCATGAAATGTTCTCCATCTTCATCAAAGCAGCAATACTGGCAATGCATGCTAGGATTTGTAGTCTCTGCACATTTCACAACAATGGCCGTTTTTACACGGCGTGGCAGGGGGTGTGTGTGTAGGCACACCCGTGTGTGTGTGGTGGGTGGTCAGAATGTGAACACAGCCGCAAGCACATCCCCATGCACCCCCTATTCATCAACACGCATAGAGCAACCACTGGTTTCCCTGGTTGCTCCATGAGTATTGAGTGGGGCTGTACGTGGGGATGCGTCTTAGGTGGGTGTGCACACGCACCCCCACTCACTGCACACACCTGCGCTGCGTCCTTCACACGGATCGCACCCACTCATGAACACCCAGATTTCTGCATCTCATGTGAAAATGGCCAATAAGATCTTCCCAACTTCCTAGTCTCTCTTTGCAAGCCATTTCCATTGAATTTAATCAAACATTCAGTTCTCTCACAAGTGCAGTTTTTTGGGCTAAAAAAAAAATCCAGGCACAATCACCACCTTTTTGGTCATTCTTCATTATAACATATGCTTCATTATAACAAATAGCATTGACACGAAGCTTCACTATTGATTCACCAGTCTCATAACTAACCCACATTGATCCAAGATACTAAGCCGGTCAGGACTTCCTTTGAGCTGCCATTATTTTTACTTTTTCCACCCTGCCAAGATTCTCCCAACAGGGGCTACTCATTCTAAACCCTAGGTTAGCAAAACTCTTAATTTCCATACAAACAAGTACTTTTGAGACACCACTAACCTTGCAAATCCTCTGCAAACTTCCCGAGCTACAACACTCTAGAGAGCAAAAGTTATGAAGTCTCTCAACAGCTTACTTGAACACTATTGCTGAACTAATGCATTTGCTTTTTGAAAATATTTGCTGCCAAATATATGTTTATATAATGTCTAGCACAACAATCCCAACCTTTAGCCACTAGCACCATATAAATGATTACTAATAATGGCCCACAAGCCATATGAAATCCACAGCACAGTGTGTGTTGTATGTCAGTGGAATTTTGCATTTAATTTATTACTTCAGAGCCAGGACTATGAAACCATTTAAAGTGCAGTTCATAAGGTGGTAATATTTATAGTAAATCCAGACAAAGTTGTCAACTAACTCATTCTGGACGACATTACCAGTAACCTTTTCTTTAAAAAGCAGCTGTTTTTTGCTTTTAAAAAAAGTTTTTAAGTTGGAAGCTAAAATAGTGAGAGATCTTACCTAATCACAAGCACTACAAATGTCAGTGCAGTCAAGAATTTTAATCTGAGATCTGAAAGGAAAGACACAAAAATAGTCAGTCATGAAAATTTACACACACCCATGATTGAGAGAAAAAGTGTGTATGGTATCTGGAAGCAAGTGTACTTACCAACATAAGGCATATTGCGAAGCTCTGAACATGCCCTCACTATCAAGAACAAGAGGTACAAAACGTACACCGTTCCCACCACAAAGAAGAAGACTTTCATTCCCTATAAAGTAGAAAAAACAAGTTTAGTTTTTACTCAATGCTCTATTCTATTCCCAGCAGGATTTTCCCCTTCAAACCTATCTCAAACAAGAGCTGCCATTCCATTTGGTCAGGGCAAGCAAATGGAAGCAATGGAAGGAAGATCAGAAAGTTGAAGAGAAGACGTAGTTCTACCAAGGTGAAAGAGTAACCACCTGAGAACGCCAAAGCACGTGGAGAATCAAAAAGGCAAGCACAGGCTAGTTCTTGGGAAAATGCAATAATTAATATATCCTGATGGGTGTTGTGTAAAAAGACCCATGATGTCTTAAGTGGTTTAAGAGAGATCACACACTGTTTAGAAAACAATTAAGTCATAGGAACAGGATTCTGACTACATTCATTGCTACAGGCTGCTCAATATGGCACTACTGGGAAGAACGCCATAGTGCAAATGTGACTCAAAAAGAACACACATTATATGATTCCAGTACTACAGAGAGACAGCAATACAGGAATTTTCTATTTATAAAACAGTCATGCTGTGTTATGTATAAAGTTTGACAGAATTCTAGCCTTAAGATATATGACTATTCAAGTTCTGGGCTTCTATTTTTGAAAAAGAAAAATCATTTACACAGACACAAAAACTAGAACAATTTTCTTTGAAACAGATGAACATCTAACTAGCTCAATAGCTAACTAGCTCATTTGCCACTGGAACGCTTCAAACCCCCTCCCCCCCTACAAAAGCTTTAAAAAAAAAATACACACACACACACAACCACCCATCAGGCTGGATTTTAGGTGCACTCCAGTTCATTCACAAACCTCTTCCTAAAATCCAGTTTGATGCCACACAGAAGTATAAGCACTTTGGGATTTTTAACTTACCTGAAAATTACCTGCGTTAACCCCGTGCTGGTACGTTGGATCATGCAGTTCATTAACACTAGAAAAGAGCCAACATAATGAATTAGTCTTAGCAATGCAAAACTTAAAACTCCCAAAACAACAACAAGAGCACCCTCAATGCCTGAAAAACATTTAGCCTACCAATGTATGTAAATATTTTTTATGTGAGAAATTTCGATCGGGAGCTTTCCTAAATGAATTTTTTTTTTAAAAAATGGTGCCCCTTACTGCTGGCAGTACAAGCCCGAGAGTGCACCTTCCCTTTGTCTGCAATGCCAGTGCATGCTCCTTCCCCATGGTCACAATACAATGTACCCCATTTCTGTGATGGGAAAAGAGTGCTGTCAGGCAGAAGGAAAAGTGCGCTTTGAGAAGTACCTCTTGGGTCACAATACTAAAGAAAGGAGAGCAGAATTAACTGGAAAGCAGCACGTTCTCTTTGTGGAATGTCTTTTCTCATCAAGATTCACTACCAAGGGAAATTACTTACGTCTGCCATATTCCCAGTGTAACTGAAGCCAGCCACAGAAGGCCAACAATAAAAAGTTTAGGAAAATAGAAAGTTAAGCACTTTCTCTCCCCCTGTTGGGGCAAAGAAAGACAGGGTAAGAACATGAAATCCCGACTGCAATTTCACTGGGGTGAGAAAGTTATGCACTCAATTTCTTATTTGTGCTGTTCACTTAAGCTTCAATAAAGTTATATTTGCATATACTACAACCCTGACACTTCGACACGAGTAAAAGCAGAAAACCTGTTGGTCATAGAACACCTCCCACATATGCAAGTATTATGCAGTTTTGTGCATCTCTGAATTAATTCAACAGTCTAGGACACATAAAACAAAGGCCTAATAGTTGAATACAAAAATTCAGTTTAACGTTCAAAATAATGAAAACCTGTTTCCACAAAGCAAGCTTTCTAGAGGCTTTTATATTGGTCTTAATTAAATTTTTTCCCATGGCAAGGGGGGAAAAATTGTACAGCAATCAGTAACATGCAAGACTAGCAAATAATAAAAATGCAAAATACAGATTTGGATTACATTCCAATAGCATAGAAATAATGCTCTCTCCCTACCTGTACCCTTATTCCATGATAGACACAGAGCCAGAATAGTAACAATGCACACAAGAACAATGACTGAAAGAAGTCATCCAGCATCCCAGGAAACCAACTGTTCACCAAAAAAGAGAGGGGGAAAAATGGATCTGCAAAATAACAGAAAAACAATCACTACAAGACAGCACAATCTTACCCATTAGTCAAACACAGAAAGAAACTCTTCAGTGTCAGAATTTTAATTGCTTTTCTTAATAGGAAAGTTAGCGTGCAAGGATCTTGTCTCCTTTTTCTAATGACAAGAGTGACAAAATCCACCTTGGCCTTGCTTCTCACCCGTCTCCCTCTCGCAGTCCCTTCCCCCTTTCTCTTTTTGCCTCTCTCCTATCCGCCTCTCCAGCTTCCCTTGATGAGATCACTTCCCTCCACTTGTCTCCTTGACTCAATCCCCTCTCATCTTCTAACTGCTATTGCCCCCTGCGCTGCACCCCCTCTGCTGCATCATCAATCTCTTCCTCCCCACTGGCTCCTTTCCCTCTGCTTTCAAGAATGCCACTGTTGCCCCTATCCTTAAGAAACCCACTCTTGACTTCCCAATCCCTCCAACTACCACCCTAGCTTGTTCCTTTCCTTTGCTCCAAACTTGTGGAACGCGCTGTCTACCCTCACTATCTTGACTTCCTTCCTTCCAGTTCCTCCCTGGATCCATACGGGAGGATGCTCCAACCCCAGGGGGGTTGAGTAGTAACTTTCTCAGGTAGGGATATAGCTGGAAACAAGTTCAGAAAGAAAGGAGGAGCAAGGCCTGAAGAGCCAGGATGACAAAGACAGGGAGCTTGTACTGAATATGTTTCGGAAGAGGGAGCCAATTGGAGAGAGGTGAGGAGGAGTTGAACATGATCGAAGTGATGGGCAAGGTGGATGACCTTGGCAGCGCAGTGTTGAAATGAAGCGAGAGGGACAAGGTGAGAGCAGGGGATGCCAGTAAGAAGGAGGTTTCAGTCATAAATACAATAGATGACTAGAGTTCAGTGGAAACAGTAACAAAGGGCTGCATTTTAACAATGTGATGCAGAGAAAGTGACAGGCCTTAGCAACAGACTGGATCTGAGGTTTAAAAGGAGAGGGATGACTCAAAGGTGAACTTCAGGATACGTGCCTGAGACAGAGGCTTGATGGAGACACCATCAAGGGAAATTGAGAGGGAAGCAGGAGAGGAAAGTTTAGGGAGAAAGATGAGGAGTCAGTCTTAGACATTATTAAGCTTGAGTTGAAGGTGAAGACATCCAAACGTAAATATCAGCAAGACATTGTTGATGTAAGACTGGATGGAGGGAGCTAGAGTGCGATTGGAGAGAGTTGAGTGGGTAAAGCTACACAAGACAGGGCTGGCCGATCTGCCCCCCTGCCCCAGGGTAGGCTAATGCAGCCACCACACTTTGGGCCAGCGGGGAGAACAGTCCAAATGATCTGCCTCCTCCTGCCTGCCAACCGCCCCTGTGGGAAAATCGGGCAGTATTTAACCGGACATATGTCATGCCCAAACTAAGCAATCACTTAAGTAAACTAAACTGCCTAACTGAGTCAGACCAATGGTCCATCTTAGCCCAGTATTGTCACAACCTGACATGGCAGCAGGGGTTTCAAATTCGGGTCCAAATCCGGCTCTTCCAGGGTCTCCAGCAGAGGCCATCCTGGCGTGCTACCTGAGACCTCTCCAAGCCCCCAGCAGAGGCCTCCCGCAGGTGTGCTACCAGAGATCCTAAGGTGGAGATGCTGGGGATTGAACCTGGGACCTTATACATGCAAAGCACACGCTCTTACCATTGAGCTATGCCCCCCCCGTACTCCCAAGACCTCCCAGAACAGTTGCAGTTTTGTTGGACCTTTAGTTACAAGGTACTTAATTCTAGACAGCTGCCTTCCAATGGTTGCCTATGGGCAGGTATCCATCTGAAATAAAGTCACAGGAGATCAAATGCTATTTCCAGATCTGCACCTGAGTGCGCTAAAATTTGGACTGATTTACAAGCTTGAGACAATGAAAGCATCCTCCTCACAAGAGAGGAGCCAAAGGTAGTCTCCCAACCGCCAACAAATATGTAAAGAATGCATCCAATCTTATTCTAACACTTGTCCTTTTTACACAGGCCGCGGGGTGGAGTGGGGGGTGTCGGTGTGTGCACCGGTGCATGTGTGGTTGGGGGGAGGTGGGGAAGGGGTGTAAATGGGCACACATCCGTCTACACTCACAGAGCAACTGCTGTTTTCGATGATTGCTCCGTGTGTGGGGTATGGGTGGAGGTGGGTGTGCATGCGTGTTCATCGGGAGCGCTCACGCACACCCACCCGCCACGGCTTTTACTCAAGACTCACTCACACATGAACACCCAGATTTCTGGGGGCCCACGCATGGGTGTGTCTTGTGTAAAAAGGGCCATTAACATATTACTGTAATTCAAGGCAGCTATGAAAATGTATCCAATTCAGAATTTTAAAACATAAAATGGGATGACATTTACTTGAAATTCAAAAAAAGACATTTATATCCTACAGACCCAAGGGGATTATAAGAAACTTTCTTTTTTTAAAAAAAAATTTTTTTATGAAGAGTGACACTGAATAAGTACCATTGTAAAGCAACAGCAAGGGAAGGAGAATAGACATCCACTTCTGTTCTATGCCCCAGTCTCTCATGGAGAATTTCCTGAGGGAGTGTGCAAACAGACACTGGGGAGAAAAAGAGAGAAGAAAAAATTTATTGGCAAAGAACATACTACATACAATTACCCTTGAGGAAAGGAAAGATTTAGGAACGGGGATAAAATACAAATTTGCTGCAGTAACAGTTAGCTCTTCTAGGGTTTCCATGCATTAGTGTGCACAGGGGTGGATAATGAGCATAGCAACCAAGCCTGAGGATCCAGCAGTATACAGACGTTCTCGTCTTCCTCTAGAGAAGGCAGGGAGCCACAAAGTCAACGTCATCCACTGAAGTCTCCAGTTGTAAATTTAGAGCAACCCCAGCAAATTTCAACCTTAGTTATGCTTGAGTAACTGGTGTTGACAAACGAGAGAGTAGCCCACACCAGGTGGGTGTCCACCTGCCTGTTTATTAGGTGTTCGTGGCACCCACAAGTCACCCACCAGACAGACAGCCCCCTCCCCCCCCACGGCATGGGCCTGGAGGCTAATGTACACCCACATGTCCACGTCCCGTCAATTAGGTTGCGTGTAGTATCGTTCATGTAAAGGTCCGCCAACACCACAGAGACGTAGGTGAAGAGTCTAGAGAGCTCTGAGGAGCGACCACTTCTGGCCCCCTCTTCGCTCTTACTGGCGTGCATGCAACATCCGCCTTAAAGACCCACTGCGCCATTTTCACACCTGCATTCTCTCAGCTTATCCTGGTTTGCAGCATGTATCCAATGCTTGCTCTTCCTGAGCCATTGTATTCTCAGAAACGACTTATGGAAGATTACCATTGCTGGGACCATGGCTACATTTCGCTTTCTGTGGGTAGAGGGTTGAAAACTGGGCAGGCGGGGGCCTGAAACATTGGGGCAGGAAGGTGGATGGGGCAGTCTAACTAATGTCTTTCCTTGTTGCCTTGCTACAGGTCTGCCGGCACAACGGGTGCGGACAGAACTCCAGCCACTAGTGCCCAGCAGAACCAGGACCTGCGGGTTGACAACCGGCAGTGCTGGGAGGATTTAGCAAGGGAGCTGCTTGGGGAGACCATGAGGTGGGCAAATGAGATCCATGATGCCGTTAACAGCATGGCCCGAGAGCAGGTGCGGCAGAACACGGCAGAACTCAAAGCCTGTGCTGAGATCTGCCTAGATTGCCAGTGGGAGAACAGGTACTGGGCCCACCTCTGGCAGCAGTTTGAGTGATCAGACAGCATGATCAAGTGGGCAAACAAGGAGATTTATTTATTTATTTAAAAGCATTTTTTTAGCTGCCCCCCTCATGCCTATGGCATCTCGGGGCGGCTTACAACAATACAATCATAATAAAATTCATAAAACAATATTTAAAGCCATCATCAAATAAATTTAAACAATCCCATCCAACCCCCCCCTCCCCAATATCCCCAACACTCCCCTCCAAAGGCCTGGGCAAACAGCCAGGTATTGCAGGCTCGACGAAACGCCAGCAGACCTGGGGCCAGGTGGGCTTCCTCTGGGAGGGAGTTCCAAAGTCGCAGCCCGGCCACCAAGAACGTCTTCTCCATTGTAGCCTCCTGTCTCACCCGGGGAGTGAGTGAGATGTGGGCACAGACTGAAAGCAGTCTGTCCCCGTCCAGACTTCCCTGCTCGAATATGTTGTTGCCACGACCGCAAGCCTTGTTATTCAGGGGCAGGTGCCCTTTCCCAATCTGCATCAGTAGTTCATGCCCCACCACATGGAACCCGACCACCTGCCCTGTTTCTCCCAGCAATCCACTCTGCAGGGAAAGCACCCAAGCCTTTTCTGTGGTGCACTCATGACAGTGCACAGTTCCTGAGCCAGGATTGCCTCCCCTCCGCCAGTCATTCCCACACCTCCCGCAAACCTCCAAAGGCAGATCTGCAGGAGGATGGGGAAAATGTTACCTCCCCAAGTGAGTAATCCCAGCTGCCCCCAAAAGGGACAGACACTAGAAACAGTATAGTTCAGTGTGGTGTAATGGCTAAGTACACAGTACTTGGACTGGGAGGTAGGGGAGGGACCCCAGTTCCAGTCTCGCCTTAGCCAGAAACTCACTGGGTGACCTTGGGCCAGTCACATTATTCTCTCTGCCTAACCTACCTCACAGGGTTGTTGTGAGAATAAAAGTTGTATTATATGTAAAGTGCTCTGCTGCCATGTCAGGGGCGCTATATAAAAGTAAAGAAGAAAAAGCTAATTTTTCTGCTATTTATTTATTAAATGAAGTTCTTTTAACAAATACCAGAAGAAAAATTAAAGTTCATTATTCATAATCCATGGTTTCCATGTTTCTTCTGGGAAGGGAGGGAAGTTTGGGGGGGCTTGGAGAATGGTGGTAAGGACAGCAATAAGCTGCTTTGGGAGCTGGGGTTGGGAAGGGAAGGTTGGTGCGGCAGGTGCACTGAAAACAGGGGGAGGGGAGTCTTCTGGCCATGCACTTGCACGTGAGGGGGCACACGGGAGGCTGTGGAGAAGCGCAGTATAGCATAGCGATAAGCCACTTTGGGAGCTCGGGGTGGGGTGGGGTTGGAAGCACTTGCGGGCAGGAGGCCTCATGGCAGTTTCACCCTTGACCAGACACAGACGCACTGCCTGCCCCCCACCCCAACTCACTGGATCTGCCAGCAGTCCTCTTGATCTGATTCCTACCCCCAAACACTGAAAAACTGTACTCAAACCTTGAGTACAGTTTTTCAGTGCTTGGGGGTAGGAACTGGATCAAGGGGCCAAGTCTAGGAACTGGAAAAAGACCACATAAATGCACACCTGCATTTGGCCTGAGGAGAAGCCTCAGGATGGTTAGGGACTGAACCAGTTTTACTTAGCCCCTCAACTTCTGGCTGGCTGTCCCTGAAGTTTTGGGATGACAATGAGCCAAGTTTAGCTATGGAGTCAAACTGTATAAAATACAGCTGCTCACAGTGCAGACACATCCTGTGGCTTGGGCTGTGGTTGGGCAATGTTTCTGCTCTCTGTTGATAGTCATTCAGTGAGGAGCAGGAACTCCCTGCCAACAGAGTAAGCTTCAAGCTGTGTCTTGCAGGGTGAACAGTTGGAGGTGCTGCTTCTCCTTGCCAAATAGCTGATCTGCGGTACTTCGGGATACTTTGAAAATTTCAGTCCTCTGGTTGCCACATACAGAAGTATGAGGCCTGTATGCTAGCTGTTGATGGTTCTGATGCCCCCATGAACTTGCCTAATCCTTGTTGAACCCAGCGGTTGCCTTTGCAACATCTCACAGCAGTGAGTTCCACTAGCACTATGGTGGTGGGTAAATGTGAACCTTTTTTTTTTTTTTTTTTTGGTAATAGACAAACACCACAGCCGGTTAATGCAGAGTTAAAGCAGTGGTTCTAAAACTTTTTGTGGGCAATATCCACTAAAAAAAATTGTTAAAAAATAAAAATACATAACCCACTTGAATAAACCCTGGACTCACCCAGACTGAGTGCACAAAGCATGGCAGGGATCAAGGCCTCTCCAAAATCCTAGGCTGGTGTTGGGGTAACAGCTGCTGCTCAGCCTGGATGCAGCAGGCTGTGCAAGGCCATGAGGGAGACAGAGTAGCCTCCTACTCTCCTGGAGGTGCGCATCACTACTCTTCTCTCTCCTGTCTCACTCCTCTCCCTTCTCTCTCCCCCCCCCCTTGTTTTCCCTCCCCCCATCTCCAACCCCTTTCCTCTGCTGCTCCAACTCCATCCTGCAAAGCTCCTGCACCACCGCGCGTGCACACAGGTGGGGGCCGGGATGCCATGTTTCCTAAATCTGGAATGCTGGGACTACGTTTCCCAGCATTCCAGATTAGGAAACATGGGTGGGCCTCCCCCAGCATGCATGCAGATGCCGGGGTCTTTAGCAACATGCTTGTCAGCAGCATTGGGCGGAGGAGGGTGGCATAGTTCCTTCCCCTCCCACCCAGGCTTTTGCTGAGGGGGTTGGGGGCCCGCGGATTTTAAACGGCAGTGGCAGCACCACTGGGTAGCGGTAGTTCCTTCTCTTGCTGCGCAGGCTGCTGCCGAGAGGGCTTGGGGCCGGTAGGCAGCACAGTGCAGCGGGTGGGTGCCGAGCAGACTTCTGAGTCAGCGCGCGGGCCCCCGACCCCAAGCTGCAGTGAGCGGGCTGCAGTGAAGCTGGCCCTGCCGACCACCATGGGGAAGCCTGCTGAGCTCCGACAGGAGAGGGCAGGGGACTCAGCACACCCATGGCCAGTCAGTGGACCTCCCCGGCACCCCGACTGGGGTCCCAGAGGCAAGCCCCCCTACAGCCTCTGTCTGCCCCTCCACAAGTGGTGCTGCAGTGTGCAGCCACTGGCACCTGTTCTCACGAGGAAGCAGCACCAGCTCTGAAAGACCCTGAGGCTCAGTGCTCAAGCCTACTCCTGCAGCACCCTCATGCAGCGAGTGAGCCCTGCAGCCCCCACATGGCAGCAAGCCCCGCCCCCCCACTAGTAAATACTTACGCATCCCTACAGCAGGGCACAACATGAAGCAGAAGCAACATATTCCCTAAGAACTTTGCCAGCCCCGCCCCAATCATGACATGGGGGGCGGGTCCAGCCACAGCTGACCAATGGGCTGGACCTTCCCTGTTGTTTTTTCTCATCACTGTCTTATGTCAGCGGGGCACTGGGAGTGTCTCGATTGGATGGTGAAGATGAACGCTTGGGGGAAAACAAGTGGCTCTTGGCTACAGGGAATGTGAACCCACTAATGGAAGAGCTTCTTGCCATATAAGAGGTCTGGATGAGTGGAGAAGTGCAGAGTGCCCTGGTGAGCGGGGATTTTTTCTGCCCCACTGTATGGTAATACAGAAGATGCTAGAGAGGGGGTACAAGAGGCGCATGTTTGACTGGAGGTTTTATGTGAACCGAAGGGATTTCCAACACCAAAGCAGGTGAGAGCCCACTAAAACTATCCTGCCAGGACATCGCTGGGAGCTGTGGATGCAAGAAACCAGGTGGTGACATCACGTGAAGACTGATTGCTTTCACTTTCAATTTTCACTATAGGTGCTCAATAAAATACGTGATTTGCTCAATAGACTCAGCATTCTGTGCATAGCAAAAGATCATTTTCAGCCGCCAAGTTCTAGCAGGTATAAACCAGGTATGAAACTCCATGGGTGGGTGAGAATAGCAGTCAACAGGCTGCCTCCCAGAGTCATACCCTGGAAGAAAGAAACAACTGGTGTGGCTTCTTGTTCCCATGGTTCACCGTGGCTGTGAGTCATGACAGAAGACAGGATACTGGAAAGGTTTGGGGACTGGTGGATAGAACGCAGCAAGGAAGAATGCTTGCCTGCGTATTAGGTTTGTCACGCTAAATCTGTGAGTACGGACTGCCTGAACACACATGCAATACAAATTCATTAGGCTCCACCTGGGCTCCAGGGGGCTATTGTCTCACTCATTAATACCTTACGAGGGCAAGTACCTCTTAATACAGATTTGCATAGCAACAGAGCAGCACAGCACATTTTCTATATTATTCAATTGAATTAATCCCTCTGGACTCTCCCAGCCCACCACTTTCCACAACTAAATGAAATAAAAGACTGCACTCACTGTGACCATGAAAGTAAGAACTACAAATACAAATCGGAACCAGATTTCCACTTGTGAAAAGGCTGGGTTGTAAGTTTTCCACTGAAAAACAACAACAGAGAGAAGAATGTGTTAACAAGAGATACTAGAAATTGTTTTTATGGCACCAAGAATTAATTGTTCTTTTAGATACAATACTATATAAGGGTCTCTTCAGATGAATCCAATAACTTTCCCATGCTTAGCAACAGATACACTGCAAGTTACAATACACCACAGCAGAGTAGGTGTAGGACTAATTTATTCCTCCTTCAAAACTTATAGACCAGTTTAAAAAATTCCAATAAATAGAAAAAGAGTTTCATTGTATCACACATGCATAACAACAAATTAATAGAAAGGAGGTGTGCGTTACATATTCAAAGCACTATCGTATGCCCCAAGTCATGTGTTGGGCCAAAATGGAGGATGAAACCCACACTGTCAGCCCCCTTGGTGTTTATATTTTACAGCATTCAACAGCTGATAAAGAAGTTTGCACTGGATTGCACCCTGAAGGCTGCCAGGAAAAACAAAATACAACTTATTAACCACAGAAAAAGGAAGTTTATGATTCATAATTACTCATTTATTTCTCTTTCCTTTGGATATGGCATCAGAAAACAACAATTAAAAACCAAAACCCTTCCAACTAACTTCAGGAAACAAGTGGGTAAAGACCCACACCTGACAATATTTCCTCCCCCCCACCCCAATCATGTACTGAACAAAGCATAGCCATTCTATGGTCCACATGCCAGTCCTTAAAGCAGCCTTGAAAATTAGCAGTGATCAAGACAAGATGTGATCAGTGAACTGAGCTCCAAGGACTGTATATGCACAAGTTCTTTTCTACAACATGTTTCATAAACAGTTATTTACCCTCTCAGCTAGTACTAGAACTAGGGGACACTCTATGAAACTCATGAGTGGCAAGTTTAAAACAAATAAAAGAAAATATTTTTTCACTCAGCGTATAATTGGATTGTGGAATCTACTGCCAGAGGCTGTGGTAAGGGCCAGTACTACAGCTGAGTTTAANGTGGCAAGTTTAAAACCAATAAAAGAAAATATTTTTTCACTCAGCGTATAATTGGATTGTGGAATCTACTGCCAGAGGCTGTGGTAAGGGCCAGTACTACAGCTGAGTTTAAAAGAGGTTTGGACAAGTTTCTGGAAGGTAAGTCCATTAGCAGCTATTAGCCAGTCAGACGGGAGCTGGGGGAAAACAACAGGGAATGGATCCCCCCTTGTGATCTGTTGGGTGCTTCTTCCAAGCCACCGTGATTGGCCACTGTCCAACACAGGATGCTGGGCTAGATGGACCATTGGTCTGACCCAATATGGCACTTCTTATGTTCTTATGGGAGAAAACATAAAAGGCTTTCTGCTCTCTCACATGGAAGTCACAATCGTGTTTAACCCAGTTACTGCAGTGCTAACTAGGTTCTAGCAAAGGTTTCTCCACCCAATATTAAAAAAGAATTTCCTTCTTCTCAAGAATGTTGCTATAGGTTATCCCTGAGACAGAACAGTTTAAAATGGTGCTGCTGTCTAAGAGAAAACTCCTTTTCCACATCAGTCAGGAAAATTATCACGTTGTCAGCAACAAGCATAGCAGGGTCTTGATCTTAGCATGTGACATGACCTTACTTTCCACATTTCCAGGAGGGGGAAAAAAGGCACACTTATAAACACTCAAGGATGACTAACAGAACATTAACAATGTAAAAACAAGTTATTTTGGTGTCAGCCTGATACTGTATTTACACTTACTGTGAATTCAACATTCTTGAAATCAACATTCTTGATGGAGGAGTTCTTATTATGAAAAACCACCATCACATGATACTGCGTGTAGTTCAGGTAGCCAAGATGAGCCACTATGATTTCAGCACATTTCTACAAAACACACACAACAGAGTTAGGACAGCGAAGAAAAGTCTCAAACTGTAATTTACATTTTCCAATTTACAAGTCAGTACAACATGACTAAAACCAAATAGGTTGCACTAGTTATAATGGATGGACAAATAAAAAGATCAGAGAAATATTCACAGTTGTGTGAGACACATAAATGTTAAGGTATTTGTTTCTTCTAAACGGGTGTTACCTCCTCTTCAGTCAAAATATGAATCCATTTCTCAGCAGAAGAGTACATCATCTGAAGTTTAAAAGTCCCCTTTAACGCTAGCTTTTTTTTCCTATGACCTGTAAAGGTCAAACAAAATGGAGGCCCTTTTTTCCTGAACTATGAACAAAACCTGAAAGATTTTTTTCCTTCCACTGAAGTTTCAGGTCTTTTATATTTATGTTTTTAAAAGTTACATATTTGAGAAGTTACAAATGTTAAATGGTGCTCTGAAATAGTATAAGATTGTAGTGATCGTCAAAGTAAAAGATCAGGGAGATACAAGGAAAGGGGGAAAGTATGGTATCCTTATATCAACATTTAAATGTGTTTCATTTCCTAAGCACAAGGGATTCTCATCTCAGGATAACCGGATATATATACAGTAGCATTATGTGAGGATTTCTTTAAGCTGCCATCCCTCTACTTGTATATAGGCCCAGACGTTCGGCAAGGCCCAGGACCTAGGGGCAGCACCTTTTGGAGGGAAGCAGAAAACCAGGGCCATGTGACCCTGCGGCTCTACTCCTTGCTCCTGTCCCTCTCTAGGAGCCCCCCTCCAGCTGGGGGCTTGGAAGGGAAGAGAGCTCACAGCTCGTCTCTGCAACCTTCTTCAGTCCCTGCTCCTTGCTTCTGCCCCATCCCTCTCTCGGAGCCTCTCTCCAGCTTTGGGGACGAGGGAGCGGACTCACAGCTTGCCTCCACAGTCCAGGTCCATGGTAAGTGGACGGACCCACCACTCCCTGCCCTGCTGCCCCGTTGAGGAGGTGTATCTCCCAAGCAGGGCTTCAAACCCCACCACCAAGCAGGACCCCAGCCAGGCTGCTGCTCAAGAGCAGCTGTGGCTTCTCCTCCCCGTTAGGGTGACAGGAAGCAGGTGGACATGGTGGGGGCTACAGCCCAGGTACTGGAGCTTCATCCCACACAAGAGTGCTGCGTCGGTGCCCCCTCACTGGAGCAGCCCTCGCTCCCTAGCAGGATGAATGACTACGTGCGCAGCCCTGCACCAGCTGGGACAGGGCCACAGCTGGGCTCTGTGACAAGGAGAGGAGTTTATTGTGGAGAGCGAGGATTGGAAATAGAGCAACAGGGGTTGAGTTAGCTAATTTGGAGGCAGGGGGGTTGTGCTTTTTGGGGGGGGGGGGGGGGCGGGTTGTGGTATTGCAGGCTTTGCTGCATCACAATGTGTATAGGGCCAGGGGTATCAACTGGGGGGGATCATAGCAGCTTGTGGATGTGGTTTATCAATTTGGAGATAATGTTAACCAAGTAGACTAAGTCAAAGCTGTGCAAAGGAAAACCCATCATCCAGGTTACTTGGTGTGTTCACCTGTCTGGTGCTTCCTACCTGCAACCCTTTTTAAAAAAAACAACAACAAAAAAAACCTTCAGCAGTACATACTTATCCGATAGTTCTTTAGGCTTTACTGACATGAGTAAGTACTACTCAACTTGATTAGTGGCTCTGGAGTTTAGACGACATTTTCCAAAATTAATAATCATCGTCTTATTTTTATATAGCGTCTCCCTGCCATGGCACTTGGAGCGCTTTACATATAACTAATACAACTTTTTAACTCTTTGGGGCAAGACACATTTTAAGGATTTGTTTAGAAATAAATTAGGAATTTCTGCTGCCCAAAACTGAGAGAAACCTAGCTGGACTGGGTGCTCTTGGGATGGTAGACTGCCAGGCAATGCATCATGACCACTAAATTCATCTAACCTGTCCCTCTGTCACCAAGCACAGGTTCACTGGACCTGGCTCGCTCCCTCCTCACTGGCCCACACAGGGTTAAGGAACCCGGCTTGAGGAAAAGGACTCCTTTTCCCATCATGTGGCGAGGGGGAAGCAGACAGTAAGCTGGGTTCCTTACCCCTACATGTGCTAGTGAAGAGGGAGCAAGTAGTGACAAGGAGAGTGTGCCTTCTTATGATGCGGTGTCTGCATTTAACCCTGGATACTTTGTATACCAGTTTGTCTGTTTTGCTGTGGTGGGAGGTGGGGCAGGGCTTGGGGCAGCAGCTTGAGAAGGGCCATGGGGCGCAAAATCCCTAAGCCCAGCCCTGCTTGTATACCACACTTGCTTTCAGCATTAAAGAGCAAAGTAGTATATCAGTAAAATATCAATGCCCCCAAGGATGAGATGATTCAGGCTGCTTTTAGATGTGCATGATGAACACGCTGTGTGGGGGGTTTAGACATGACATTTCGCGCATTAAAGCTGGCTGCGCGTGCATTTAAAGCCGCAAATTAAATATCTTGAAGTCGAGGTATTTAATTCATGGCTTTAAAAGAATGCACAACTGGCTTTAATGCACGAAAAGGGTAATTGGGTTCCTTACCTTGAGAATTGCCCTTCTATCTCCCTCTGGCCACAAGGAGGCAGCAAAGCAACTTTCAACTGGGCATGCGTAGGGGGATTGCGCCCTCGCTTTCCCAGGTGTACCACAGCCAAGGGAATGTAATTACTTATCTGGAAAAATAAGAGTAATAAAACCTCTACCCCCCTATGGGGGATCAACTAAGGAACTACCCCTGATGGGGAAAACAATTTAGGTCTGACGGCACCCAGGTATAACACCCCGGTGGGCTGAATGACCTCCCTCGAGGGACATAGAAGGGCAATTCCCAAGGTAAAGGAACCCAATTGCCCTTTCTATGCCCTCTCATCCAGTCATTCGGATGAAGGGAGGTAACAAAGCAGTGTAGAATTCGGTAAGGGGGGGAAACAGGGTGCCATGGGAGAGTTCAGGACCCCCTGCAGCACCCGCCGCCCGAAGGTGGCTTCAGCTGATTCAAACAGATCTATCTTATAGTGTTTGGTGAAGCTGTGCATACTTTTCCATGAGGCTGCCTTGCAGATTTCACCAATTGGGGCTCGGGATCTGAAGGTCCAGTTAGCAGAGGCCCCCTGAGTAGAATGAGCTAGAGTTCTGGCTGGGGGTAAGAGATCTACTGCCCTGTACGCGTATGCAATACAGGCTGAGATCTATTTGGCAATGACCGCTTTGGAGGCCTTGGCACCCCTAGAGTGCGGATGGTAGTTAACCAGAAGATAGGACGTTCGTCTAAAGGCCTGAGTGCGCTCAATATAAATTTTGAGTGCCCAGCGAATGTCTAGGGTATGCCATAGTCTCTCCAGTCTGTGCTGGGGATTGGGGCAGAAGGAGGAAAGGACCACCTCCTGTGAAAGGTGGAACATAGAGGATACCTTCGGAAGGAAGGTAGGGTCCAAACGGAGGACTACCGATTCCTTCCGGAAGGTGCATAGGGCCGGATCGATGGAGAGGGCCCCAATCTCTGATACCCTTCTGGCTGAGGTGATAACAATGCCACCTTGAGTGATAGGAAGTATAAGGAGACCTCCCGGAGGGGTTCGAAGGGGGCTCCTGTTAGGGCCCGGAGCACCATATTGTTGAGGCTCCAATTAGGAAATCTATGGACAACAGGGAGGGGAGATGCGGCAGGCGGCCCTCAGGAATTGCCTGATATGTGGGTGGGCCACTAGGCATTGTCCTGAAGAAGCTTTTGGGCGCTGTCTAGGGCTGCTAGCTGTCTGGTCAAGGTATTTGGTCGGAGACCCTTGTCTAATCCTTTCTGGAGAAAGTTGTCTAATCCCTGTGATACTGACAGGGAACGGTGGGAGACCTGATGGGAATGGCACCAGTTAACAAAAATCCCCCAGGAGCACTGGTAAATGCGTCTGGTGAACTTGCGTCAAGACGCCAAAACCATCTGTACTATGGGGGCAGAATACCCTAGCTTCAGAAGGGCTGCGGTTTCAATAGCCAGGCTGTCAGTTTCAGGAAGTTCAGTTGGTTGTAAAACAGGGGCCCCTGGGCTAGGAGGTCTGGGGTCACCGGGAGCTCTAGCTGGTCTCCTGCAGTTCGAGTGATCAGATTGGGAAACCACGGTCTGCAGGACCAGAAGGGGGCTACTATGATTGTGGCTCAAAGCTTTTTGGCCCTATGAATCGTTCGGCTCAGCATTGGAAACGGTGGGAAGGCGTACAGTAGACCGTGGGGCCATGGTTGATTGTGCGCATCGTGGGCCTCTGCTTTGGGGTGAGGCCACTTGCTGAAAAACTGTCTTGGCGTTGGTTGCGGAGGCCAGTACTGGGAGGCCGAATGTGCTGACAATCAGACTGAAGGCCGCTGTACTGAGGGCCCATTCGCTGGGGTCTACTGTCTGCCCATAGGTGCAGACGTGACGCTTCCCTGTGGGGGGTATGAGACCTCGAGCCTCCCTGATTGTTGACATAAGCTAAGGCGGTGGTGTTGTCCATGAGTACCTGGATGTGCTTCCCTCATACGTGCTGGTTGAAACAAAACAGGGTGAGTCGAACAGCTTTGAGCTCGAGCCAGTTGATGCTGTGTCTGTGATCTTGTACAGACCAGAGTCCCTGTGCAGCTTCTGTGAGCAGATGGGCCCCCCATCCAGACAGGCTGGCATCCGTTGTTATTGTCAGCTTCTGTCAGGGGAACTCCTAGGTCGAACCTGTGTGGGTTTTCCCACCATGAGAGCAATCGTAGTGTCTCTTGGGTGACTACGATGGCAGCAGGCGAGCGATTGATGATGGCTGTTTGCCATGGCCTGAGCAGGGACTGAAGGGTTCGGGAATGGAAGCGGCCCCATTGCAGGTGGCGGCTGCATGAGACCATCAACCCTAGCAGGGATGCAAGTGTCAGTAGTGGGGAACGAGGTTGAGCTCGTACCCTTTTGATTAGATGGCTGATTTTGTGCTGTCTCTGAGGGGGAATGAACACCCTGTCCTGTGTGGTGTCGATGATTACACCTAGGTGCTCCATTCGCTGCATGGGCATGAGATGACTCTTGTCCCTGTTGATCAGAAATCCATGGTGTTGAAGGCAGGAGATGGTGCGCTGCAGATGGGTCTCAGCCATTTGACGTGACGGGGCCCTGATGAGTAGATCGTCTAGGTAAGGGTAGATGGCTATCCCCTCCATTCGTAGATTTGCTATGAGGGGGACAAGAACCTTGGTGAATGTCCTCGGTGCTGATGCTAACCTGAAGGGGAGGGCCCGATACTGCCAGTGTTGACCCTCATAGCAGAATCGGAGCCATCGCCTGTGGGCCGGCAGGATGGGTACATGGAGATAGGCATCCTTGAGGTTCAAGGAGGACAGCCAGTCGTCTCTGGATAGGGCCAGCGAGATAGAGGCCAGAGTCTCCATTTTGAAGTGTTGTTTTCGAAGTGACCTGTTCAGGCGCTTCAAGTTGAGGCGCTCCAGTCCCCCGTTTTCTTCTACACCAGGAAGGTGATGGAATACAGCCCTGTCCCTTTTTCGTGCCATGGCACTCTTTCTACGGCTCCCATGTGCTGGACCCTGGTTAGTTCTATAAGCATTGCCTTGTGTTTGGAGGGGATGCGTGAGCTGGGGGATACTCGGAAGAGCTCCTTTGGGGTGTATCGGAACTCTATGGAGTACCCCCTCGCCACTGCTTGAAGGACCCAGGCATCCGTGGTTGATTGTACCCACCTGGGTGCGAATTACAAAAGCCGAGTGCCGAGTCGGGTAGAGGTGGGGCAGGAAGGTTCTAAGTAGTCATGACTCCTGTTTGCATGGGGGGGGAGGATCCGGCACGACGGGGGTAATGCTGGTGCGACAAGGATCTGTTGGCCCTTGCTCCGCGACCCCTCTGATTCCTGTTGCAAGTCAGAGTTCCAGGTGGTGCCCGAGAATTGGTTACATCTGGTTGAAATGGTTGAAGGGGCGAAAAAAAGCTCTTAAATGTTTGAACCTGGTTCAGGGTGTGTTTTCTGTCCTTATTGGACGCCTCAGAGAGCGCCTTGTCCAAGGTGGAACCGAATAGTTTCCCCCCTTGAAGGTGCTATTTACCAGGAGGTTTTTTCCATGTGGATCTGCCCGCCAGGAGCAGAGCCACAACCTGCACCTGGCTGCCACGTTGGCTGCCATGGCCTTGGCCTGCCCAGGTGAGCATGTCCATAGATGAATCCATTAGGAATGCATGGGCTAAGGAGACATTGGTGGCAAGCTTAGGGAGGCAGAGATATCGGGATTCTTACCCAGCTTGAACCACTTCATAATGGCCCTAGATACTTAGGAGGAGGTGGTGGCGGCCATGCGTAGGATGTTGGACAGAGCCTCGTAGCTTTTCTTTAGACCCACCTCAACCCCCTTGTCGATTGAGTCTTTGGGTAAGAGGTCCCCCTCATCCAGGAATACAGACTGGCGGGCGAGGGAGGAGGCTGCATCCACTTGGGGCAATCCGAAAATTGGGTTGCTATACTTGTTGAAGGAATAAAGTGCCTGCTGGGCTTTGGACAACTTAGAAGATTTGGTAGGTAGCTTCCATTGTGCCCTTATTATTTTTTCAAATGCTCTGTCTAAGGAGGCCCCCCTAGAGCTGTGGTCCAACTTAGGGATGTAATCCCTATCCAAATCGTCCTCCTCATCGGAGGAAGAATCCGAATCTTTTTTCTTCGGGGTCTTGGGTGTGATTTTAAGCACCCTCTCCGCTCTCCTGATTAATTTTGGGCCTTGGTCGTGTGGAAACTCCCTGCCCAGTTCCTTATGCCCCTTGGAAAGGATATCTTCCCACCCCTGCATCTCGCCTTCAGAAGAGTGATGCATGTGAATAGAAGCAGCAGCTGCCAGCTCCTCCTCTGAGGAGGACTCCTGTAAAGCGTGTGCTGGTGCTCGGGTTGATTTAGTGGCTCTGCTGCATTTCTTGGAGGGGGGGTGGTGAGTCTGAGCTGGATTCTTCCTGGGGCAACTCACCCTCAACACTGAGAAGGGAGTCCAAGTCATGTTCCTCCGAAGAGGAACCGAGGAGGCCTTGGAGGGATTTTTTCTGCGGGGGCTTGCTTTGACTCCTATGTTTGCCCTTGCCCACAGCTTTGGAAGCGCCTTTAAAGGAGGCCTTAGGGCGGGAAGGGGTGGGAAGGACAGGGTCGCTTGCGAGCACACCGTGCCCTGTTCTGGTTGCTCTCTATATGGGCCAAAAAAACCATTATAGAACTAAGGGCATCGAGCTGCACCTGCTGGAAATCCATGGAATGGGCCCCTCTTACTTGTGAGGAGGCACTGAGGCTATCTCCTCCTCCATTCTGGTCTCCTCGTGCTGCGTGCCCGCCTTGGTCTGGGCGGGAGGGGAAATGCGTGCGGTTTCGCTTTCCCCTGTAGTTGCTGCTGCGGGGCCTTCTTTCTGTGCCGCAGTGCGTAGAGCCATAGTA
The DNA here is from genome assembly GCA_003113815.1 of Sphenodon punctatus. Classification (NCBI taxonomy): domain Eukaryota; kingdom Metazoa; phylum Chordata; class Lepidosauria; order Sphenodontia; family Sphenodontidae; genus Sphenodon; species Sphenodon punctatus. The sequence continues at coordinate 4,056,157 of QEPC01004965.1, read as the reverse complement.
GGCGGCCCGAGTGGGGGGTGTACCCAGTGGGTCGAACCCCGCGCCTGCTCTACCCAGGTCCATGCTCGAGAGCCGGCACTGGGGGGGGATGGGAGGAGTTGAGGCAACGCTGGTCGTGGGCTAAGTCCCCACACACTAACACTGGAGGAGCCCCACCTCAGGAGTTGGGGGCTCGAAAGACGCCGTGGGTGCAGAGCACCCTGCTGGAGCTCCTGACAGTCTGGAGGCAGACTTTCAGCTGGGAAAGCGAGGGTGCGATCCCCCTACACATGCCCAGTTGAAAGTTGCTTTGCTGCCTCCTTGTGGCCAGAGGGAGATCGCTCCCTTCATCCGAATGACTGGACGAGAGGGCATAGAATGTCACGTCTAAATCCCACACACGGCATATTTACAAGCAGCATGATTTTATGCAGCGTGTTCGCCATGCACATATAAAAGCAGCCTCAGTGACAGCTGTTTATATGTCTTAGCATCTATAAAACCAAAAACTGTGAATATCTGAACAATTAAATTGTCACCCATCAGTGGCTGACAAAATACTTTATGACAACTTTGCTCAATCCTTTTCTATCAGATCTGGATCTGGCTACCCTCGAGGCTTGACTACCACAATGTGCTCTACGTGGGGCTGCCCTTGAAAGCTGTTCATTCTGCACCAGATGCAGCTTCCTTGGTGGCCCGCCTTCTGTCGGGGACGGATCGCTGAAAGCACATTACACCAGTGCTCCAGAGTCTGCACCGGCTGTCAATAGCTTTCCGGGCACAATTCAAGGTGCTGTTTTTAACCTATAAAACCCTAAACAGCCTGTGCCCCAAGCATCTGAAAGACCATCTCCTCCCCTATGTCCTGTGGTGGCCTCCAAGGTCCCCCGAGGGCGTCCTCCTGCAAGTGCCAACTGCCCATCAAGTTGCTACAACAAGGGCATGCGGGGAGAGGGGGTGTTCTCAGTTGCTGCCCCACAATTATGGAACTCCCTCCCCTTGGAGGTTCACCTAAGCCTGTTTGTCTTCCGGTGGAGATGCAAGACCTTTTTTGTCTGGCCACCGTTTGGCAGGCAGGAACAGGGTTGGGTGGGATTGAGTAGAGGAGTTTGGGGGGGGGGGGGG
>QEPC01004965.1:4030998-4055021 GCA_003113815.1 Sphenodon punctatus | reverse complement strand
AGGATTGGTGGAAGGGGGATAAAGGGTGGGGTGGGAGGGTGGTTAGAATAATGTTGGGGTTTTAATGTATTTTATTGTTTTTGTTTGGTTTGGGGTGGGGTTGGATGTTATAAGCCGCATTGAGTATCTGGAGAAGGGAGGGATAAAAATGTAAATAACTAAATCCAATATTTCCCCTGTCGCTCACTTAACAGATCAGTTCTCTATGTTTTGGCAGCTGCAAAGTAGTCTATCTACAGATCCTATCCCTCAAATTATTTTGACCAATAAGACTGTAATATGCTCATACACATTTGTAATTTGCTCCTGAGGCTCCAGCAGCTATAAATGTTCACTGGCCACCTTTCCTGATTGGAGAATGAGGAAAGAAATTTCTCTGATCTAATTATCCAATACATCCATTGCTTAAAATGTACCACATGCAAAGAAGAGTCCCATAAGCAGTGTTTTGTTACAGAATGCATTTACTTCTTTACAGATGGATTTCCTGATCGGTTTGTAAATTTGGTTATTGACATATGACACGCTTGCATCCTCTACTACACCCCATATTTGAACAGTCATAGGAACATCAATTTTCATCTCAGCACCTGAAATTAAAAAGGAAAGTATTCAGCTGTTGACCATATGGCTATAGGTCTAAAATTGTTACTATCTGCAACAATACTCTGAGATTCCTGGAGTCTACTCAGTTAGATTCTTTTACAGTAGAAAGGGTACTCCTGGTTCAAGCAAAAATTCCCTTGAAAGCAGCATAGGATTCAGCGTGCGGTGAGTTAGCAATTCCTAGTAACATGAAACCATATTCTGTGGGAGCTATTAATCTAGAACTAATACCCACTATTCTAACTGTAGTATAAGATACATACTCTTTCTATCCATTACAGATTTTGTTAGAAAACATAAGAGATCAAGCAACATTATGCATCCTTGCAGTCTCTCTCATCGATTTTTCACTGGCTCAAGACAAGTTCTGCTCATTCACGTTTACGGAGATGGGTGGATTTCTCCTATACATTTTGGATTCACGCAATACTAAGATTATGTAAAATACAGATCAATATACCTATAATGAAATCTTATTGCAGTAGAAATTTTATTATAGGAGAAGAACAGCCAGCACTATAGTTAAGGCAGAGAATCATTTTTATCTACAAGGAAAAACCTTAACCAGCATGAACCAAGAAATCCTTCAAAATCCCATCTTGAAAACTGGGGTGGGACGCATGAGGGTACTATTTACAGAAAGGTGTGTGGGTTTTGGTTAGGGGCCCCCAAGAGTGTAGCACCTTAAACTTAATGCCTGAGAAACAAAAAACAATTCTTCAAATTTTTTTGCAAATTTTTAACTCTCTCATTTTAGTTTAGTCAAGCAGGAAATGGCCATATTGCCTATTTTTCACATCTACTGCCTTTAACTAGGATAATGCACTTGGAATAATAAACAACAACTTCCTGTTACATAGACCTGAAATGGAACTCTTTATCTCAGAGCGATCTCGGGTGATGTTGGCTGCAACACACCTTTCCCTCCGTTAGGAGTTGGACAACATTTGTACTCTTAACAGAGCTTCTTGAGAAGTCAATGGATTTTGGTGTTGTAGCTTTATTTGAGTGTTGGTTGAAATCTCAGTCTGGGTGGCTACGTATTCCAAGTTTCAGGGGATTAAGGATTTCATTTAATTTTTTTCTATATAAACAGAAAAAAAAATTAAAATGAAGAATCTGAAATAAACTAAACAAGCCTCTTACCTTCAACTGCCCGCAGCTGAATAATACATGTCAGCCATAGCTGCTGATTATAAGTAGACAGTGACGGTGAACTTGAATTAAATGTCCATCTCTAGAACAGAATCAAACACAATTTAAAGTACAATTTTCTACTTATCAGTCATCCAGACACGAAGCAGTTAATTCAGTGAAGGAAGCCATTTGTTGCTGTCCCCTCTTTCCCCCCCCCCTAACAGAAAAACACTTTTGAGTACATTAGAGGGTCCTCTAAAAGCACCTCATTCCTTTATCAGAAAGCACAGATTCCATAGCCTTGAACTGGAAATACACAAACAAACTATACTAATATAAGAATGAAAAGGGGGTATTTACTGTTAAGTGGTGTATTTAACAGGACACCTGCATTCTGAGGAAGCTCTATCCTTGAATGCAGGAAATAGCTACCTCAACTAAAGAAAGTTATTTAACCTCATTTAATCTATCACACATATTGGGTACAATCACATGAGATGGTGCCACAATTTGGACAGCCTTACTCCAATTTGGGCACCCTTGACACAAGATGTGGTGGCTGCCAGATGTTCACTCTGGCCTGGTGATCTAAAAAAGTCCAAGGATGCAGCGCATAGCAGCCTTACCCAAAGTGGGGTACAGCTCCCCAAATTGTGGTACCATGCCACCACTTGTGGGCCTGGCCCCACATCTGCACCACCCCAAGGTCCTCTGCGGGGCTTTGAGCGGTGGGTGCTGTCACCATTCCCACGTGGCCATGTGACAGCTAGGGGCGGGATAATGGGCGGGCCGGGGAGGGCAGCCGCTCATGTGGCCAGCACTTCAGCTGTTATGGGGTGTGGCGGGATGTCTGACAGTGGCCCTCCTGCCTCGTTTCCCCATTTGGGGGGAGGGGGGCAGACCGTGTGCCCTGCTCTCTGCGCTTGCCCTCAAGTGCGGTGGCTGCAATTGCCTGCCCCAGGCGCACAGGGGATTGGTCCCACCCAGCTCATGTTGATGCACCCATTCAAATTGCCACAAGGTAGAATGAAAGAGGAAGGTTCAGATGAATGCTCAGACATTTATCCTGGAGTAAGAGGAAAAACTCTAATGTAACTGCATTGCTTGTACAGAGATACACTGTAGGCTAGCAGATGATGTTGGGCTTAGAGCTAGGTTCAAATTTTGTCTTATCCATGAATTCACTGGGTGGCCTTGGGCAAGCCACTATCACTTAGCGCCAGTTCCCATCTATAAAATGGGAATAATAATGACAGGGCTGTTGTGAAGGTGATTAGATATGGATTGTAAGGCACTCTGATCGCTGAAAGTACTATTCAACCAAGATAAAGCAACATGTTGCCAACCAGTCTATAACCTTAGAGCTGTAACCTCATTACCTCTTCACCACCCTGCCCTGCCAGCATTTTGGTCTTACTCTCTGTAGTTAATTCTGTGACCAAGCAGCTTCGAAGGTCTCCTTGTTAGCCCTTCCTTCCTTGAAAACGTGGAGCAGTGGTTCTCAGGCTATGGTTGGCAGACCACCGCAGTACTAGTGATCTGTAAAATGAGCTGTGGCTACAGCAAAGAGAACTTCAGTTCCCACTGGCACTGCAGCCAGGGAAATGGCTAGGGAATGACTGCAAAAGGCATGTGTTGGTTGTGGCTTCTTAACTCCCCTCTAGAGTCACCTGCAGCATCAGCAGAGACCAAATGTTCTCATCTTATGCAACTGGGGCCAACTTACTATCAGAGCATATGAGGTGGTGGCCATCTCTGGCAGGTGCCCAGTGATCTGTAAAACATTCTGAGGGGTGAAAACAGTCCATTGGACCAAAGAGTTTGGGAACCCCTGGCCTGGAGAAGGAGTATCTAGGCTTCTTGTGAGATAGAATACTAATAAGAAAGTAAGCCCTTGGAGCTCAATCCTTGCATGCTTGGACATCTCAATGTGTAGCATTAGCAATTCTTGCAAAGAGTGAACTATCAATTTATTAACTGTACTGCAAGCTGGAGTGGGTGAAATGCCACACAAACACACCAAGAAATACTTTTTCAGTCCAAAATCTGACCACAACCACCTGTTTAATCATTTGCTAAATCTTAAAGTCATCAGTGCATGCTATTTACCACAACAATATAATAATATAGCTCTTACCACCTTTGAGCCATCTGATTTGGATGGTTGGACAGTGGATTCAATTGCATTAGGACCTTTTAGACATTCAGAGAGAAAGAGGGAAGGATCAGTATACAAAACACTAATAAAGCAGCACAATATTTATACATTTATATGATCTTCAATATTCTCAAAATGCTCTGAAATATTGAAGTCAGATGGATAACATCCTTCTAAGACAGGAACATGTTATACATTTTACAGATATGTAAACTCAAGTGCAAGCTCTCTGAGCAAGGCCCTACACTTATGTAGCACAGAAGAAACAAGAAGTCCCAGATCCCTACCTACTCTGCCATATACTACATATGCAGTCAGAAGAAATTGGATCTATGTATAAAAAATTAAGGTGCAATGTTTAATAAAACCCAAAGATGGAATAAGCATCTGGAATGCACCATTATGAAAGCAAAAGGACAGTAAAAAGAACTAGAGAAAGCCTGATAGAAGAGGTAGGTTTTAGGAGGGATTTGAAAGTCAGAATGGAGGGAGCAGAGCATTGGTGTTCAGGGAAGAAGTTCTATGGGAGAGGAAGATGGTTTAGGGAGCAAGAGAGACTGGGGGGAGAGGGGGTGTGTGAGCATGGTATCATTATTAATTATTATTATTATTCTTTATTATGGCGTAGCTTTCGCCATATGCCAAACAAACAAGCAAGAGATACAACAAAATACAAACACAAAGACAAACAAAACACAAACATAAAATCAGCACTTGGCAACTGATGCCAAGCAAAATCCATCATTAACAATGCTCCAGACCCCAGAAACAATACTAGAGCAATAGTACGATTTTCATATTTACTACATATACAGTTCAATACATCAGTCCATCTGATACTTCACAAATAGCTGGGACACTGGACACCAACGTGCACTACTAAGTGAATTTATCACATCGGGTGTCAGCAAGATTGGAATCCCAGCCCAGTTTTAAGAAATTGTCAGCAAGTTACAAGACCTCCCTATCCCTGCAGCCCATTTGATCTTTCATATATGCCCTCCTTTTGGCAACAAGAAGTGTAAAGGTCCCCAGGGCAACAACAGTCTCTTTCTGGGTCATAGAAAGAAATGCCGAAAAGCAACTCCCAGAGTCGAAAGACAATCCCCGGGGTAAGAGCGATAACAGCCATGCCCGACCGCAGGGTGACATAATAAGGGCATTTGAGGAAAAGATGTTCCACAGATTCCACCTCCCTCCTGGAACAAGTAATTAGCCTTTGCCCAGGAGGGATACGTTTATACCGGCCCTCAGTCACAGCTATCTCCATAAACTGCAGACGAAATAATATATATGCTCTACGAAGTTTGGGATTAGCTAAAAAATCCAAATATGGCTCTTGGGTATGTAGGCGCTTAATCTCCCCCAACTGTGGCGCCACCTTCCATGACCTTACAATAGCCATGTCTTCCTGCCTCCTTAAATCCTGGAGCCTGAGAAAAATCTCGGCTCTAATCCCTGAGAGGGCTTTGCCAGAGAAATACTCAAAGGAGTATCCCATTTCCCTAATCAACCAAGCTAGATAGAGAAGCCAGGGGTAACTCCGCAACCCAGAATACAGCAACTTTTCCTCGAGACACTGAAATGTTAATGCTGTCTCCGAATGGCTGAGCAGCCGTAGCCAGTATCTTAAATAAGCCTTTTTGCCAAGTAATGCAATCGTTGGAACACCAGTCTCGGCCCTGAGAATTATTATTATTATTAACAAATATTTATATAGCACCAGCAGTGTACCTGGCACTTTACAAAGTAATAAAATAAACACAGTCCCTGCCCCTAGGGCTTACATTCTGAGAGACAGGAGCTGGGGGAGAGACATAGGAAGGGGAACAGAGGGAGAGACAAGGGGTCTAACATTCATGAAGATGCGAGGTCTCAAGCGCACGTATTTGGCTTGGCTACGATGAGAATGACAGCAGGCAGGTCCATGTTGCAAGGATAAGGGTAAACCGATCGTAGGTATAGGAATAGTGGCTCAGCGGGATAAAGAGTCAGACAGAGCAGAGCGAAAGAGGTGAGTTTTAAGGAGAGATTTGAAGGTATGAAGGGAGGGGGGCAAGGCGGATGTGGACAGGGAGGGAGTTCCAGGCATGGGGGGCAGCAAGTGAGAAGGGACGAAGGCGCTTAGGGGAGAATTGCCCCCAGAACACTAGAGTCTACCTTGAACAGCCGCCTAAAGAACAGATTCTGAACCCTTTCCAAGATTATAATATCCGGGAAAGGGACAAGCTCTATCCCAAATAAAAGGGTTGATGGAATCTTGGCTTTATAGACTTGAAGGAAAGCTGAAACAGATAACCCTTTAGAAATATTATAGGCCTTGACCAATGTCTGTGTAGCCTGAGAGGCTTTATTGGCCCTAGCCTTCAAATGAGGGTTCCAAGTACCCCTAGAACTAAAGGACACTCTGAGGTAATTAAAGGAGGTGACTAAAGCAATATTCCCAACGCTCAGCTTCCAGCTTGTGGGCAGTTTCCTTCTACCAACAGCCATTATCTTGGTCTTGGAAGGATTTAAATCCAGACCATTAGCTAAGCAATAGCCATGCAATTTCTCCAGTGCCCTCGTAATTCCTACCGCTGTTTGAGACAGCAATACAATGTCGTCGGCAAACTGGAGAAGACCCACGGGGGAGTCACCTATTTTAGGGGCATGAATCACCTCTGATTTGATACTACTTGGTAAGTAGGAAAGGAAGAGATTGAATACTAGGGGTGTGAGCACACATCCCTGGCGCACTCCTCTCCTGATTGGAATAACGGAACTCAAATTTTGCCCCAAGTTCCCCCTAACCTGGGCCACATTGTTCGTGTGCAGCTGCACTAAAGCCGATAGTAACATATTATCCAATCCTAAGAGTCTCAGTTTAGCCCAAAGCCTAGCTCTAGGGACCGAGTCAAAGGCCTTGGACATATCGGCAAAAGCCAGAAATAACTTGCCCCTCTTAATTTTAGAATACTTATGGATAATATGGAAACGGATATAGCAGCAGTCCAGAGTAGACCGGCCTTCCTGAAAATCGAACTGCTCATCAGGGATAGCAGCCCTTTCATCCACCTATCTCTGGAGACAACCAAGCAAGGCCTTGGCATAAACAATAGACTATAGCAGGCAGGACTATAATAATTCCCCTTCTTAAAGATGGGAATAATAATGCTGCGGGACCATGTCTGGGGAGTCTCTACTCCCCTTATCAGAGTCAAAAACAAAGGAGACAGAATTTGAGCCCACCACCAGGGGGCAGCCTGCAAAACTTCAGCCATAAACTGGTCAGAACCTGGTGCCTTATTTAATTTTAGATCCTTTATTATTTCTATAATCCTGAGTTCGGAGAAGTCCTCTCGGCTTGCCAACTGGGGGAGGAAACCTCACACGAGGACCCAACCAAGTCCTCAACACCCACTTCCTGCTCGGAATAAAGGGCACCAAAAAGGTTTCCCACTCCCTCGCAGGAACCCATCCCCCAGAACCCTCCCTTGGCTTCAAGATTTGGTATCAGAAGTAAAGTTCCTCGGTGGGAGCATAATGGGAATTGAGGGCAGAGAGATAGGGCGGTGCTAGGGCATAAAGAGCCCCTTGAAGATGAAGACAAGGAGTTTATGCTGAATACAAAGAGGGAGAGAGAGCCAGAGGAAGGAGCAGAGAAGGGGTTAAACATGATCAAAGCCACAGGCAAAGTGGAGGACCTTGGCAGCAGAGTGTTGAACAGAAATGAGAGGGTTAAGCTGAGAGCTTGCAAGAGGTGACAAGAGCGTAGACTAGAGCAGAAGCAGGCAAACTGGCTCTGTCTAGAGCCACAAGAGGCTCTTTGGCCCCACTGTGGTAAAGGGATGCAGCTCTTGGGATTAGGAAACTTTGCCCACCCCTGGGGTAGAGTTCTGGCAAAAGCAATAAGGAAGGGCCACATATAGCAACGTAACGCAGAGGGAAATGACAGGCTTTAGCAACACACTGAATCTGAGGCGCAGAGAAGAGGGAAGAGTCAAAGATGAATCCCAGGTTATGAGCCTGAAGGGCAGGCTGGATAGTGACACCATCAAATAAGGGTACGTTTTACCAAATGAAATCAGCAAGGCTAAGTGGAAGGTGGCTAAAAATACTGTATGCAGAGTCTATACTGCATAACCGATGTTGAGAATTTAGATCACTATCTTTGGATTTGCCCTTTGTTTTAAGATATTAAAGTAAAAAGGGTGAATCCTTCGATAACAAAATTAAAATATTTGGACAACTAAAGAGAAAACAATATGGCTCAACTTCTTGCCTGTACAGGTATAGAAATAAGTGCTAATATTCAAGGAATGTGAATTGCCCTAGTATTTATACATTTTTTTTACATCACTAAATCTTTAATGCAGAGATGGAGAACCTCAGGCCCAGGGGTCAAATGTGGCCCACAGCTAGCGTTTATGTGGCCCCTTTCCAGTTCCTGGATCTGGCCCCTAGAGTCAGTTCTTGGCCCCAAGCACTGAAAAACAGAGCTCAGGGGAAGCAAGCAGAACCACTTGAGTGGTTCCCCTCCTTCCTATTGGGTAAGTCCCAGAGAGTGGAGATGGGTGACTGCTCGTCCTGTGGGGTCTCGCAGGGTTCTAGTCCATCTCTCCTCTTGTTCAACGTGTATATGAGGCCGCTGGGCGAGGTCATTCTGAGGTTTGGGGTGAAGTGCCATCAGTATAACAATGACACTCAGCTCCACCTCTCTTTTTTGTCTGACTCAGGCCCTGCAGTCTTGGTGCTTACCTGATGCCTGGCTGCTGTTGGGGACTGGATGATGATGAGCCAATTGAAGCTGAATCCAAAGGAGGCCGATGTGACGATGGCTGCCTGACCTTGTGATTTGGAGAGAACTAGGACTCCTGTTATTGATAGAGTCGGGCCCCCTCTGGCCAATCAGGTTCACAGCCTTGGAGGTGCTTCAGAACCCCTTGCTGTACCTGGATTCTCAGGTTGCGGCGGTGGCCATGAGCGTTTTTCACCAATTCCATCTGGTTAGAAGGCTGCAGCCTTTTCTTTCTGATTTGGATTGGTTGACTGTCTTCCATGTGTTCATCACCTTGAGACTAGATTACTGCAATGTGCTCTACATGGGGCTGCCCTTGATGTGGCACCCTACCCTGCTGGAGGGCAGGGTGCCAGACTGCCTCAAAGAGGCGGTAGTGCGGGCCTTGCTCAAAAAAAGTCACTTGACATGGACTCCCCCCACCAGTTATTGGCCAGTCTCTAATCTTTCCTTTTTAGAGAAGGTTATTGAGCATGTGGTGACTCAGCAGCTGCAGAAGCATCTGAACCACACTGGTTTTCTTGATTCCTTGCAGTCTGTTTTTTCATTCATGTTATGGCACTGAAACTGCATTAGCGGCCTTGGTCGATGACCTTCGCCGGGAACTGGACCAGGGTCGTTCGACCCTGCTAATCCTATTACATCTGTCGGTTGCATTTGATACCATTCATCATGAGATGCTGATGACACGCCTGCGGGACTATGCCGGGATGGACAGAACCGTTCTTGAATGGTTCCGCTCCTTCCTGGCTGGAAGAACTCAATGGGTGGTGATAGGGGATTTTTCATCTTCTCCCCGGGACATTACGTACGGAGTTCCTCAAGGCTCTATTCTGTCCCCTCTCTTGTTCAACATGTACATGCAGCTGCTCGGCGAGAGTGTGAGACTGTATGGGGTGCAGTGTCATCAGTATGCTGAATACACCCAGCTCTACCTCTCTTTTTCATCTGACCCAGACCCGGTAGTCTGTACTTACCTGATGTCTGGCGGCTGTGGGGGGACTAGATGAAGGCAAGCCATCTGAAACAAAATCCTGACAAGATGATGGTGATGTTTGATGGGGAGGGTGGTGGGTGTGACATCCCCCATCATCGATGGGGCTTGTCCCCTGCTGGTGTCTCAGGTTTGGAGTCTGGAGGTACTCCTCCAACCACAGTTTCACCTGGATCTCCAGCTTGAGGCTGTGACGAGGAGTGCTTTCTGCCAATTACATCTGGTGCAACGCCTTCGGCCGTATGTCTCAGACTCCGACCTGGCCACCGTCATCCATGCCTTCATCACCTCAAGATTAGACTATTGTAATGCGCTGTACGTGGGGCTACCTTTGGTGACGGTTCGAAGACTGCAGCTGGTGCAGAATGCAGCAGCTCATCTCCTTATGGGGACAGGTCGCCGTGAGCACATTACACCAATGCTCCAAGCTCTGCACTGGCTGTCGATAGTCTTCCGGGCCATATTCAAAGTGTTGGTGCTTACCTATGAAGTCCTATGCGGTCTGGGCCCCTCCTATCTACGAGACTGCCTCACTCTCCATGCCCTGGCTTGACTCCTGCGGTCCGCCGGAAGCACCCTTCTTGATGTGGTGTAGGGGGCTACAATGGAGAGGGCATTCTCGGTGGCAGCACCTAGGCTGTGGAACTCCCTTCCAATGGAGGCCCACATGGCCCTGGACCTTGTCTCATTTCAACAACAGTGCAAAACCTAGTTGTTCCGCCAGGCCTTTGGTGAAGGGGATGGGTGAGGAGGATGGGGTTTTTATTTTCTTATTCTTTATGCCTCCCTTTTATGTATATTTTTACATATTTTAACTTTTGTAAGCCTGCCTAGGCAGGAGAGGCATGGTATAAATAATGAAAATAAATAAATATAAATAAATAAATAAATAAATAAATAAATGTCTGTTCGGAAGCTGAAGCTGGTGCAGAATGTGACAGCTCACCTCCTTTTGAAGGCAAGGTGCCGGGAGCACATTACACCGGTGCTCCAAACTCTGCACTGGTCCCCTATACCTTTCTGGGCCCAATTTAAGGTGCTGGTTTTGACCTTTAAAGCCCGAAATGGTCTGGGCCCCACATATCTGAAAGACGGCCTGTCCTTCCATGCCCCACTGCAGCCCCTGCGATTGGCCAGTAGCACCTCCTTGCAGGTACCATCCATTAGTCTTGTTCATACGACACTGGCTTACAGGGCATCAGGTTGCTCAGCCAGTGCTGTGGAACTCCGTTCCCCCGGAGGTTCATTTGAGCCTGAGTGTCTTCCAGAGGCGGTGCAAGACTTTTCTGTTTGAAAAGGCAGTTGGTGGGTGGGGATAGACAGTTGGTGGGTGGGTTTGGAGAATGGGGATGTGGTAGTGGGTGTGGGCTTTGTTTGTATTTTAATGTTTCTATGTTTTATATATGTTTTGTTTATATTTTGTTCTGTAAGCTACCCTGACCCTTTTTGAGGGAAGGGCAGAATAAAAATTTAAATAAATAAAATGTTTATCAGGTGGTACAGAAATGCACAATTTATTTATTTTTTAATATTAAGACACAAGAAACGCATTTTAAAGAACAACAAGGACATTTGCAATCAACTATAATAAAAACTATGTCAAATATTTTTACTTCTAAGGTCACTTTCTTTTAAAAGCAATAACTTATATGCAAATGAACTATGTTCTTAATCTGACAAATGTCTGCCAAAGCAGTCTGATAAGGATCTCCCAGCACCTCCACAGAACTGACGGAAATCAAAGGTCAGCATTCCACTTCCAACAGGATACAAAGAACCAGGTGTCACTTACAAGAGCAGAGTTCTATGGGACCGGGACAGCCACATCATTAAATCTACTTGCACACAGATGCAACTCAATCTACTATTAAGAGTTCTCTGTTGAGACCAACTCTTCATTAGTACTGAGCAGCTTAATTTTTCAATGTTAGGGAAGCATTGCTTTTCACTCAATTAAGAAACATTGTTTCCTCTTTTAGAGACTTGCAGAGAGGAAGACCTTCCTCCCCCCATGAAGTAATTTAATTATGGAGTCATGAGAGTGGCTCTATAGTTAAGACAGCCTGTATTCTCCATTAAAATCACAAAAGTCCTAGTCATTATAAAAATCAAGATGATTTATCCTACGACTTTGGATGTCCCCAGATCTCTCTCAGCAACCTCATGATACACATGGGCATATCTAAAGGTGCTCTTTGGTCCTGAGATTAAGCGCTCATTCAAACAACAAAAGCTGGTTAGTAACACAAACCCACTTTCTGAGTATTGTGTGAAATCTTTCCACTTCCTGTGATCTTTGGGGATCCCATGTGAATCTATCTTTTCAGGTGATGATTATTATTATTATTAACAAACATTTATATAGCGCCAGCAGTGTACATGGCACTTTACAAAGTAATAAAATAGACACGGTCCCTGCCCCTAGGGCTTACAATCTGAGCGACAGGAGCTGGGGGAGAGACATAGGAAGGGGAACAGAGGGAGAGACAAGGGGTCTAACATTCATGAAGATGCGAGGTCTCAAGTGCACGTACTTGGCTTGGTTACGATGAGAATGACAGCAGGCAGGTCCATGTGGCAAGGATAAGGGTAAACCGATCGTAGGTATAGGAATAGTGGCTCAGCAGGATAAAGAGTCAGACAGAGCAGAGCGAAAGAGGTGAGTTTTAAGGAGAGATTTGAAGGTATGAAGGGAGGGGGCAAGGCGGATGTGGACAGGGAGGGAGTTCCAGGCATGGGCGGCAGCAAGTGAGAAGGGACGAAGGCGCTTAGGGGAGCAGGGAAGGCGTGGAAGGGTGAGAGAAGGGACAGAGGAGGAGCGAAGTGCACGGGCTGGAGTATGGAGGGCGATAAGTGCAGAGAGGTAGGGGGGGAGCAAGGTTGTGAAGAGCTTTATAGGTGAAGACTAGGAATCTGATGAATCTGAAGGACTGTCACCAATTGACGTAGCACTAGAAGTTTTAAACCAGACTGATAAACTAAACAATAGTAAGTCACTAGGACCAAATGGTATTTATCCAATAGTTCTAAAGGAACCCAAATATGAAACTGTAGTGCTACCACCAATACGTCACCTATCACTACAACGTTGGAAGGTAACGAATGCAACACCAGTTTTAAAAAATATATTTATAATTATTTATTTATTTTTAAAGGCTCTAGAGGTGACCCCAATACAAGGACTAAGTAAACTGGTAGAGGCTATTGCAAATAGAATAGAATTGTAAGACATATTGGCAAACATGATATGATGAGCCAACGTAGATTCTGTAAAGGGAAGACATTTTATTTATACATTTATTTTAAGGTATTTAATTTATTAATATAAATTTATACCCAACCCTACCCCTAAGACTCAGGGTGGCTTACAGCGTATAAGAACACAATTAAAAATTCCCCTTAAAAGCTCCTCTCCATTCCCCTCTACCCAACCATCGTGCCTCACTGATCTACTGGAATTTTTTGAGAATGATAAGAATCTGGAGCACTGTGATTTTTTCAATATAGTGTATTTGGATTTTCAAAAAGGTTTCACAAGGGGTGAAAACAGACATGACACTGTTATTTATGCATGTTGCAGGGCTGCATAGGGCACCAATACAGCCCTGCAACATGCATAAATAACCACAAAGGGTGATTAAAGGGTGGTTAGCGTCATGTCTGTTTTCACCCAAGGTCCCCAGCCAAAGACACTTGAGAAAACTGAGTAGTCAGATTAATAGAAGGGCCCTCCAATGGATCAGTAATTGGTTAAAAGGTAGGCAATAAAGGGTAGGAATAAATTAGCAGTTTTCAAAATGGAGAAAAGTAACCAACGAGGTGCCTTGGCGGTTTGTACTGGGAAGGGTGCTGCTTAACATTCATTAACGATCTGGAAAAGGGGATGAAGACTGAGGTGGCACAAAATTATTCAAGATAGTTACGTTTCAAGAAGACTGAAGATTTACAGAAGTCTCATGACTGGGAGATTAGATAATACAATGACGGATGAAATTTAATGTTGGTAAATGCCAAGTAAGATGCAAAAAAAAATAAAAAATCTAACTGCATACACATCGTTGGATTCTAAATTAGGTATTACCGTTCAGGAAAGCAATTCTGAAGTCATTTTGGATATTTCATTGAACAATCAACAAAGCAAACCATGGGTGAAAACAGATGTGACAGTAGCCCGCGTTAGCTCATGAGATACCTGCATGTTTATTCTGTTGCCGGCAGATGTTCACCTGCGTCCGCCCCGGGGTGGGAGGTTGCTACAGGATCTGTCCTCCAGAGAAGCTCGGCGATGCAGCCTGGGCTAAGGCCCACCCACCCAGGCTAACAGTCTCCCTCCTGTCTGTTTTGTGCCCGCCAAGTCCTGCCCTGAGGCAAGGTTGGAGGATCAGGCCCCCACACTCATCCTAGTCCTGCTGAAAAGTTGACGAGGGTGGAGGAGAGCGTGCACCCTGGCCCCGCCGAACAGCTGATCAAGAGGACACCCGAAAGAGCACACATGCCCTGGCCCTGAACAGTTCATCATAAATATAAATACACCAGGGGACCTGGAGGAGCACACTGTTCCAGCCACCCCGATCAGCTGTTCGGCTAGGCTGGGGTGCGCATGCTCCTCCAGGCCTCCTGATCAGCTTTTAGGTGGGCTGGGATGTGCAAGCTCCTCCAAGACCACCACCCCAATCAGGTGTTGCCCAGGAGCACCCGGCCCAAGTGTGAGCACCAAACAGGCTGCATTGCTGAGCTTCTCTGGAGGACGCATCCTGTAGCATCTCTGAGGAGCACTCCCCATCAGCAGTGTGGCAGGTGCCCCATGGCATGCCTCCAGCCCACCCCCATCAGCTGTTAGGTGGCAGCTCTTACTGGTGGTCAAATCCTGCTGAGCAACAGGGGCCCACAAGTTATGTCCCATGTGGACAGCTCCTCAGGCCAACCCAGGGCGTGGAGGGACCTGAGCTGGCAGCTCCCACACCCACGTTACTGGGGGAGGGCTGCATATGTGAACAGCCCTCACCACCGACCCAAGGAGTGGCGGCTGCAGTGGTTCGTCCCGGAGTGACACCTCGCTGCCATCACGTCTGTTTTCACCCAACATTAGAAATTATTAAGAAAGGGATAGTACGTAGAACTGACAATATTATAGTGCTAAATAAATCCATCGTGCCCCCAAATCTTGAATACTGTTTTCAATTGTGGTTGCACCATGTCAAAAAGGACATAACTAAAAAAGGTGCAGAGAAGGGCTACATAAGAAGAGGCTAAGTAGGTGAAGGCTCTTCAGCTTAAAGAGATGACCCTGTCTGAGGGGAATTAGATAAAAGTTTGCAAAATCACAAGTGGTTTGGAGCAGGCAAATAGGGAGATGTTATTTAGGTTTCCTCAAAATACCAGGAGTACGGGGTACCCAATGAAATTAACTAGCAAGAAATATAAAACAAATATAAAAGTACTTTTCCCACTCAGGCTATGGTTAAACTGTAAAGCCCATTGCCAGAGGATGTTGTGAAGGCCAATAGAATAACTGGATTCAAAAAAAGAATGGGATACGTTTTTAGAGGAGAGCTCTATATACAGTTACTAGTCAAATTATTCAGAACGATGCAATCTCTGACTGCCAGAGGCTGGACGTGAACAACAGGAAACGGATGACTTCTTGTGCACTTTTCTGAAGCAACCAAAGCTGGCCGCTGTCAGGGAAAGGATGCTGGTCTACATGGACCAGTGGTCTGACCCAATATGGCATTTATTATTCTTATTTTCTTGTCCACTGCCACCTGATGCAAGAGGTGGGCAACTGTTCCTTAAACTGTGTTTTCTTTGTCTAGTAACAACATTTATACAGCAGCTGGTTTCTTTGTGTTTCAAATAGTGAGCTTGCAAGGGGCAAGGGTATTGTGTGAATGATCCCCAAGACAAAAAACAAATGGCTAGGTCTATTCTATTTTATGGCTTATTTTTTATAGGTTTTGCTTTATTTAATTGACAATTCAAACCAGCTTGAGTCTATTATGTAACAATAGGGGGGAAAACAATATTTCAATGCTCTCCTTTCGCAGAAAAATCAGAAAGATTTTTTTTTACCATGTTGACTGGCATGATAGCTAAGTAACATCATCATTAGAGACATGTACGTCCCTGTTTTCCAGAACGCCACACATACTTTAAGCCTTCAAGATTCTGAAATGAAGTCTCTCAATCTTCAAGTACTTTAAGGCCAACTGAATTAATCATTGCAACACCCTTATGAGGACCGGAGCTATTGTCAACTTCATTTTAAAGACGGAAGCAGAAAGAGGACAAATCATAGTCCTGTTCTAAAAATCAACTTTGTAAAAATGTGAACGTTTTTTCTTGAGATATCTACTCTCCATGTGTACAGTCAGTCGCTGCTACAAAGTATTAACCACTTTTTACTTCTGCTAGCCCTGCAGAACCAATGCACTTGTTGTGAAAGAATTAACTGGATTTTTTTCTGACCTGTGCAACAGAACTGTCAACTCAAGTTTTGATTACAAAGCCATATAAATTAACTCATACAATCTTTTAATCCTGCCTGCAGACACACTCCCCCCCCCCCCCCCCCCCATTCCTTGAGGAAAGAGGGTAGCATAGTTTAACCAAGGATATAATTTGAGGATAATAGCGTACACAGTTGTAGCCGAAGGCAGTATGGTTATTACTGGTTATGCCAGACAAGCCTGAAAGACTTGCAGTTTGACTCATGAATTCCAGGTGGCATTTTTCAGGGTTGGAAAGAGAAATAACATGAGCCACCTGAAGTTGTGGAAGGGTAAAATCTCTCAGGGAATAAGCACAGGGGCAAGCACCTAAAGTCAAATCGACGATCATCACTGAGAACTGGATCAGGGTTGATCGACTGTTTATTTTTAGATCTGTCTGCTGCATTTTATACCATGGACCATGAGATGTTGGCGACGTCCCTGCGGGACTGAGCTGGGGTTGGCAGGATTGTTCTTGAATGGTTCTGTGCTTCCCTAACCAGAAGAACTCAGTGAGTGGTGCTCAGGGATTGTTCTTCATCTCCCCAGAACCTCGTGTGTGAAGTCCCGCAAGGTTCTATTCTGTCCCTTCTCCTGTTTAACGTGTATATGCAGCTGCTCGGTGAGGTCATGAGACGGTATGGGGCGCGGTGTCATCAATATGCTGATGACACCCAACTCTACCTCTCTTTTTCATCTGACCCCCACTCAGCAGTCTGTGCTTACCGGTGTTTGGCGGCTATGGGGGACTGGATAAGGGTAAGCCTACTGAAGCTGAATCCCAGGCAGTAAGGCAGAGGTGATGGTGGTGGGTGTAGCGGCTCCTGTCATTGATGGGATTCGCCCTCCACTGGTCCCCCAGGTTCACGGTCTGGGCGTGCTCCTCAATCCGCAACTCTGCTTAGACCAGAGGTGGGGAACCTCCAGCCCACGGTCCACTTCCGGTTCACAGGGCTTGTTCCCATGGTCCGCCAACCTCTAAGGCCTTCCCCATTGTGTGCGGCCCATCACCTGGCTCACTGTGGCCTGAGTGGCGCTTTGCAGGCCATACATAATGGGGAAGGCCTAATCTAACTGACCTGCCCGGAGCTGTTGCTGGACCTCAACTGCGGCTGCTGCGCGGTCTGGAGACAGAGCCCTGTAAGGCCTACACACCACGCTGCGCCGTCGAGCTCTGCTGCTACCCACACCCCGGCACAGAGCTGCCTCTCCAGGTGCTGGACCAGGGCACCTGCGCCCGCGAAGCCACCGCCAAGTACAGGGCCGGGGCCAGCACCGAGCCAGGCGCAGGTGAGTCCGGGAGCGAGGTGGCGTGTGTGTGTGTATGCGTGAATATTGTAATAGTTTTACTTGCTTTAAAGTGGTTTGATTGTTTAACTGATTTTTAAAATTGATTTTAATTGGTTTTGACGTGCAGCCCCCAGCACATTCAGGAACCAACACCATGGCCCCCAATCTCAAAAAGGTTCTCCACCCCTGGCTTAGACGTTGAGGTTGGGGTTGTGGCGAGGAGTGTGTTCCGCCAATTACATCTGGTGCATCTGCTTCAGCCGTATATTTCAGATAGCAACCTGGCCACCATCATCATCCATGCTTTAATTACTTCGAGATTAGACTATTGTAACGCACTCTACGTGGGGCTACCCATGGTGACAGTTCGGAGACTACAGCTAGTGTAGAATGCGGCAGCCCATCTCCTTATGGGGTCGGGCCACCATGAGCACATTACACCGGTGCTCCGGGCTCTGCACTGGCTGCCTATAGTCTTCCGGGCCCAATTCCAGGTGTTGGTTTTGACCTATAAAGCCCTATATGGCCTGGGCCCCACCTATCTGAGGGACCGCCTCACCCCCAGCGTTCTGGACTGGCCCCTGCGGTCCGCCAGGAATGCCTTTCTTGAGGTTCCTCGAGTTGTGCAGGGGGGCAACTATGGAGAGGGCGTTCTCAGTGGCTGCTCCTCGGCTGTGGAATTCCCTTCTGGCGGAGGCCCAAGTGGCCCCGGACCACCCCTCCTTCCGTCGTCAGTGTAAGACTTGGCTGTTCTGCCAGGGATGGGGTAAAAGTCATTAAAATAAGATAAATAAAATAAATAAATGAGCTAACTGGAAGATGGATGGCTGGCTCCAGATGAGAGCAAGAGAGAAGTAGCTGGACAGCTTAGGCCAGTCATCATTATAGAAGGGCCGTGTCAAGAGAACTGGCAGGGAGAGACAAGACTCAAGAGTTAAAAGGCTTTCACAGCTCTCGATCTAGGAAGTCGGGGGGCCCCCACTCTGTTAACATAGGAATATTTGATGGATGCATACTGACTCACCCATAAGTAAAAAAGCAAATGTTTTTGTAATTGGTTTTTTATGCTCAGCTGGGTATACCATTCCCTTCAAAAGCCAGTACTTCCTGCATAGCAGACTCTGTGGACCCATGTTACTTATATGCTGTTATTTGTAGTTTACTCATGGACCCCATGTGGTAGGCCCCCCCCCTCCTGAATTGCTATTGGCCTTCCAATGGCTGGGGCTCTCCACATTTCACGGTCTGAGCCCACAGTTTACAGCAGTTCTTCTTGCAGTCATGTTATTTCAAGTTTATTCATGGACCCCATGTCTTTGAGAGGAAGGTCCTCTGTAGTCACACAATCTGGGCTATTCTAGATTCAGTTCTAGGCTTGCAGCAAGACTGGAGCTTACCCAAGGCTCTGACATACACAGGACTTCCCTGAAGGTAGCTGGATGCAGAGGCCAGGCCCAAAGCCTAGAAAGGGGGCTCACTTGTAAGTCAAGGCTGGGAAGGGCTTGCTTAGACACAGCAGGACAGAGTCTGGGGAAAGACCTGTCTCATTACTAACAAGCAGGGTTCCTAGTTTTCTCTTTGTAACAGAAAACCAGAGGTTTTGTCTTTCTGGAGAATTTTTACAGAAAATGGCAAAAACGTACAGGTTTGGGAGGAGGACACAGTGAGTGCAGAGCAGCAAGGACATGGAGTGGAGCCGAGGGGAAGCAACCTGAAGACATATGCTGTGGAGAGGCAGCGATTCTGCATTCTCCTGTGGGTTGGGCCTATAGCAGCTTCCTCAAGCGTTAGCCTCTATATCAGGGGTGGGGAACCTTTTTGAGGCCGGGGGCCGCACTGTCGGTCCCCGAACGTGCTGGGGGGGCCACATGTCAAAACCAATTAAAATCAATTTTTAAAAGTTAAAAAAATCAATTAAACAAACAATTTAAAGCAAGTAAAACTATTACAATATTCACACACACACCCCGCCTCACTCCCGGACTCACCCGCGCCCAGCTCGGCGGCATTGGCGGCGGCGTCCCACCTGCAGGCATAGGTGCCCTGGCCCAGCGCCTGGAGGGGCAACTTGGCGGCGGGGTGCGGGTAGCAGCGGAGCTCAGCAGCGCACCATGGCGTGTAGGCCCCACAGGGCTCTGCTTCCAGACTGTGCAGCAGCAGCCGGACTCCAGCAACAGCTCAGAGCAGATCAGTTAGAGATTAGGCCTTCCCCATTGTGTGTAGCCTGCAAAGCCCCACTCAGGCTAAAGCGAGCCGGGCGATGGGCTGCACACAATGGGGATGGTCTTAGAGGTCAGCGGATCACAGGAACATGCCCCACGGGCCGGAAGTGAACCGCGGGCTGGAGGTTCCCTATCCCTGCTCTATATGATCCCCCTTTTTATTGTTGGCAGAGTGGTCTGGGAGCAGGACGCAGAGCAGTGGAGGCAACCTAAAGGCATGTGCTGGGGGGGAAGGGCTCTGCATTTGGAGGGTGCCACAGACCTAGATTTGTTAATTGTTGTTTTTTAATGTTGGCGGGGACAGGCAGCTGAAAAATTGCATTAAAATGAAAATATTACAATAAAATATGGTGTTCTAATTCATACCTATATATATTGTGGTAAGGGAAAATCAACTAGCATTTACATTTAATCACAGAAAAACAAAGATTTTGGTTTTTTTAACCAGAGCATTTATGTGGTGGTTTTTTTTAATCTTAGAACTTTTAATTCTTTTGTTGTGGAAAACTAGGAACACTGCTAATAAAACCACAACCTGAGAGGGGCTGCTGGCTCATATAAGGAGTTGGTACACAGTGGCGATTCAGCACTTTAGCATATAATAAATGGCACTGGGGTGAGATGAAGGCAGTACATTTTCCAGCCAGTATTTTCCAGGGCAAGAATAGATTTGGGGGTTAGGGTTTTGGAAAAGAAGGAGCCACATATATACTGTGTCTTGGTTATTTTTTAAAACCTGCTCTGAGCGTACAGGACAGGATGGACTATAAGCCCAAATAAACAAACACACACACTTCTGATGGTCTGGGGGGTGTAACTATCTGATCACTTCTGCCGCAGCAAAGTAAAACTGTTACAAGACAACCGTCTCTTGTAAACTTGTAATCCTGATGTGGAATCCCCAAGCAATGATGGGAAGCCCCATACTACTACTTCATTTCTGATTGATGCTTTTCAGAGTGTTACCTAAGGACTTGGGAATGAAGTTCCATTAGGAATGGAATCCAAGGTGCAAGACCCTAGTTCATCTTAGCATATTGCTTTTCCATCCCAAGTATAGGCTATTATTTTAATCAACCAACTGTAATGAGCAAAGTTTGTGTTCGTCAATCTTAAGACTTGTTACTCTTAAGCAAAGTATCATTAAAACTGCAGCAGGCTTCGGGAGAATCAAAGTATGGAAACAATCATATCTTTTAAGGAGGTAAAAACCTTACCTGCAATACCTATGAAGACAGTCAAACCAAAACAAATGAAGAACACAACAAAGACGAGGACAAAGTGGCGCTTGGACAGCGTGTACAGTCGCATTGGTGCCAATCTGCAAGAATCAAAATAAAGCACAAGCTCAGCAATCAATGAGTATACTAAACGTCAAAAAGTCATTGGGGCCAATCCCAAGTCCCACAGATTTCACGTGTGCAGTTTCCACTTTGTGCAGTTAATGGTGGTGTGTGGAGTTTCCACATGGGTGCAGTTTCTACATGGGTGCGCGCGCAAGCGTCTGCACACAGGATCCGCAGGGCTTTGGATCGGCCCCACCAATACCAATTTTGAAAAGGGACTATCCCTACCATTCTTCCAAATTAAAAAAGTTATATAGCTTCAGTGGCAATGTGGAATACCACAAAAAAATACAAAGAAGTGCATAATAAAATAACATGGCATTTTTCTTATACTAGTTTTTTTATGCAGCTGTTAACATTCTTTTCACACCAAGACAGGTTTTTAGTTGTTAGTATTTAAGTGTAGGAAAGTCTCCTCCTTGAGCTCTTTTCTGCCTGAGAAGAGTTCTATTATAGTGTGATAATCTGTGGCATATAATAAAACACACACATACTATTGTGAACATATGTTGTAACCATGAGACTCCACTACTCAGATAGCGGAGTAGTAGAATCACCCTTATCCAGTCAGTTTGGGAAACACTAAAATATTAAATATGTTCCTAATATTACTTTTTTGAGGTAAAAAAATTGCTATGATTGCTGCAGCGATGTTATAGAAATGTTAATAAGGGGTAGCTGTCTGAACTGTGGTGGATAGGAAGATACAAAGAGTCCAAGAATCTCTGCAAAAGAATATGATCCAGACCTCATTGAGGAAAGCTAAGGAAGAGTAGAGAAAGACTGATTTACCTCGGATGTAACAGTCCCGCTGGGAAAGATGTCTTAACCCTACCACTCAGCAGCATCAGAGAAAGGGGAGAGAAAAAACAGAAGCCATAAAGGAGGGAAAAGGACAGAGTGCCATTACACACATCTTTCCGGGACACACAGTTGCTAGCTACTTATTATATATTCAAAGTGTAGCAAGAAATAAAGCTTACAGAATGTATCTCTTTCCCCTTCTTTCTACATTTGAAGACAGGCTTTAGACATACTCTGAAGAGGATGATGACAAAGTGTCTAAGAGAAAAAACGCTAGCATGCAGCTTCCTTATTTATACACACCGAAAATGGAGACAACAATTCTGAAACCATTTACTAATAGCTAAATTCAGAGGTTTCCTGGATCACAGTCGAGGTCATGCTAACTGCCGATAAGGTTGTGATCCCAGATAATTTCTGATAAACCTTGGTAGGTCTTTGTCTGGGAGTCAAATAGGATCATAAGAGCAAAAATTTTGGGATCACTGGACTAGTCCAACTGATTCCAACACCAGTGGGTTTAAATAAAGATTGAAAAGGTATTTATTCTGTTTGTCTCGCTTTAAAAATAAAGAGACTGTAAACATTTATTGCCACCACAACAACAACAACAAAAGCCAAGCAAAAGAAGACTTTTAAAAACCCATTTTCATCTACCCCTTCCTGCTTGAAGCAGGGCAACTTTTCAATGGCTAGCAGAGTTATTTTTGCAAAAATTTCATCCCCACATCTTCAGACATATTTTGAATTCAACAACACAGGAGAGAAACTATGGATTCCCCTGCTTAAGGTGATCGTGGAAGTCAGAATCACAAGGACTGGACGCACAATAGAGGAGCGGCTGGGCATGCGACAAAGGGAATAGCAGGCCACATCCCACCTCAAGAATGGTGTCCATTTAACAAAATCTTTGAGACTGCTTGAGATAAAAAGTACAGTAAACCCTCATAATCCATCCAGATAGTTTGAGAAACAAGCTATTTGTCCAAATATAGGGGTGAAAGAAGCCTGCAATCCAGCCCCTGCTCTCAAAGCACTGAAGGAGCATGCTGAGAAGGAATGTAGAGGAGCTGAGGGTGTGGGCACAGGGGTAGAGGTCGGACTAAAGGCCAGATTCATGTTCTGAACCCTCCCCTGCCTCAGCAAGCCATCCCCACATCTCGCTGCTTACGCAAGAGACAGGGGGAACTGCTGTGAGCCAAAATCACGCCCGGAAATCATGCAAAAGTTCCGCTGGTGTGCAGCAGCCTTTAGCCCATTTCTGCCATGATTTCAATGACGGGAGACAAGGCTGGATTTTCAGCTGTCTCCTGTCACTGAAATCATGGCAGAAATGGGCTAATCATGTCAAAACCCCCACACACGTCAACAGAACTTCACATGATCTCCCTGAAGTAAAATTTCTCAAACAGGAATGACATTTAATTTGACAGTGTCCCCATGGTGCTAGGAGGAGGGTCAATTTTAAGAATTATTCATCTGTAGGATTCTTATTTAAAGAGAAATGTCATAAGCTTTGAAATCAGCTAGGTACTTTGGCCTTTGAGACTGCAACATTCATTCAGCATTCCAATAGAGGTTAATTCGGATCATTTAAAAATAAATAAAATCATGTCTCACTTCACATGAAAATAAGTTCCCTGGTCTCAGCCTAGACCCCTCACACAACTAACAGTGTCTGCTGACACATCTCTGCTCAAGGCAGGCCCAAGAGGACTGGAATAATGGAAGTGAGACCAGTCAGGACTAGTGTCATTTAGCAGGGTTATGTGAGGATGTGTGCACAGTTCAGTGCTTTTTTTCTTCATTAATGTAACTTAATTCAGTACTATGAATCACACAATCCTGGAAACACTCCTGCACAAGCAGTCCCCTTGATTTAAACACAGGGGCAAGTGCTAGCCGACACTAGGACATAGTGCTGAGGTCACTACTACCACCTTGGAGGAACCATCTTTCTAATAAGATCTAACACAAATATTCTTACTGTTAAGGAAAAAAAATGTATGATGTTATTATTATTATTATTATTATTATTAAACATTTATAAAGCGCCAGTATCAACCTGGCGCTGTACAGAACATATAATCAGCTGCGGTCCCTACCTGTGGCTTACAATCTAAAAGACAAGGAGGGGGAGACAAGGAGAGGGGACAGCGGGAGAGACATGGGAGAAGACAAACAAACATTCAGGC